>KI915049.1:5283103-5369191 GCA_000473445.2 Anopheles farauti | reverse complement strand
ATTGAGAAATGTAACGTAAGTCGAGAACGCCTTGGCGACTGGTGGGAACACCACACTATGACGTCCACGAGCAGCTCCCGTTCCAAACGGTGTTGCGATTTGCGGTTGGCTGTTTTTTTCTTTTTGCGTATGGCGAAAACGATCATTAGAGGAACAAATGGCTACCATTTAAGAACGGCTCAACTACTACTGAACTGACCGATTCCTTCGCCCGAGAATCGTACAGTTACGGTGCATTAAAGACGCTTTCGGTACGCGATGATGCTAACGGGCACGGGCAACGATCACACTAGCCGGCTGTTTCTAATGTAGGAGCTTGCAGAAAAAAAGTACAACGACTCCACGAAATCTCTAAAGATTAATTAAAAGGTGTCCAAATGGAAACGTATACCCCGGGGTAGCGGTGGGCCATCAACCAGACCGCAGCTACTGGCTAGGTTGCTCGTGTTCTACCCAACAACAGCGCATGACGTTGACGACCCCCGGTACATCTCTATCAGCTAATAACCCTCTTGGCTCCTTGGCTCGACCCGTTACCTTTGGGCGTTACTAATTCTTGACGATTCCTGCACCGTGGCGGACTTCCCGTGCGGATTTATCGTACTCGATAGCCACCACCGCGTGCTATTGATGTTTGCTTTTAAAAATGAAGCGCGTTGGAATGGAATGCAACAATGTGCGGGGTGGAACCGGAGAACGTTCGCTGAACATGATATTGCAATTTATGACGTAATCAATATTAGCTTTGGTTTGGAATGGGAGTGAGATTGAAACATCGCAATCAATAGGGTAAAGCTGCTCCGTTATAATCTCATTGATTGACGTAGTTTTTTCTAACAAATAATAAAAAGAATGTATGTCACAGGTTAATGAAAAAAATTGAGTCGGTAGACTCGATAAATTGATGTTTATTGTAAAAGAATTGTGTTTATGGAAAACATAACAAAGATACTATTTTATCAGACAATATTCTGACTTCTATTTTAAATGTTGCTTTCTTTACAATTAAATTTTGCAAACAATGATAAGTATTTAGGTATGATTATGTATTTTAAAAAACAATTTCCTGAATTTTTTTACCAAAATATCTGCTTTTAAGAAAAACGTGAGACAAACACGTTTCTGTTCATGCCACAGCTCCCTTTAGGGTAAAAGAAAACTACAACTAGCTTTCTTCGAATAGGTTGAAGCCTTCAGTGGCGAGAGAACTTTAACGAAAAAACAAGCCAACTGCACCCCACCCAAAACAAGAGAAAATGGCCATCACGATATGGATGTGAAATGACCAAAAAATCACTTACCGGTACGCGCCGAGTAGTGTGACAGTTTTCGGCTTCCCATTCTTGTTCGTTCACACCCAGCGGGTGAGCGGGTTGGCTCCATTGTTTTCGGTCACATTTCAACAATGGACAACAATGGGTAGCTTCTTGGGGTAAAATAATACCAACGCGTGGAAAAGCGTTTTCTGCTACCATGTGCATAGATTTGACCGCTCGGAGTTGCTCCGGAAAATCGGGTTCGGTCACCATTGGGACGGGTCGGGGCGGGTTTGGTGCTTGAAGATCAAGGGATTATTTTGTTTTGCGTCCAACTCCTAGGTCCGACCGATGAGCGAAAGTTGCGGCACACATTCTCACGATGGGTGTGGATTTCGCTTTACGGTTCAACACCGCAATTGTTTCAATGTTTTCATCGAGTTTTGTTTGAAGTGAGAAAAGTTTTTTTTGCTTTAAATGTATTTAAAATTATTCATGAAACTCGTGCTGTTGCTCACGTAAATACACAAATGAGCAACTATACTTTTTAAAGAAATTAATTTTCCAGTTGTTTGGGATGATATAGCTTCATCAAATTGTGCATCCAATTTACAACTACATAAAAAAGTAAAAAAAGTCTTTGCACAATATTTTGGAACGAGTATTTTAGCTTTCAATCAAATTTCTTTCTAGCAACAATTTATTTATCGAACAACCCATGAAGTAAAGATATGAAATTATTTTTTTTATAGATCATAGCACAACAAAATAAGAAGACTATTCAAAAATATTGTTGTGCAATAGACTTCCTAGTGCAAAATATTACATGATAAAACAACTATGAATTATTTAATGCATTGTATTGAAAAATAACAAAGTTTGGTTAAATTTTCAGTAATTATATTCGTTAACTTCAAATTTTCTTAATACTAAAATACATCACGTTTGACACAAATGGAATTTAATACAGCACTAGCTAATGTTGAACAGCTAATGTAAAAAATTATGCTCTTAAATTACGTTCTTATGCTTCTTCTTATTACTTTATTATTCTTATTGTCATCTACTTCTTGATGTGTTTATAATCGAGCCAAAAATAGCAAAAATCATTTGACATCTATCTATCTATCAAAATATTGACAATACGACCAAGTCATAACTGCTCTAGAGATACAAATAAGAAATAAATTGATCTTTCAAGATGTCAATTGAAAACTAGATTTGGCGCGAAAAAGAAGATACAATGTTTCTTCATAAAATTGCTAAATTCCGCGAGTTATTGAAGAAAACGATAATTGTGGACATTTTGTTGATTTTTGAGCGTTAGTAAGCAAACATCAAACGTATAAATTTTGATGTCGTTTGATTGAATTTTTATTTTATAAACAGATTTAAGTTCAATCTTTAAAAATCCCTACAGTATGATTTTTTACTGTAACGATAAAATTATTCGATAGTCATGTTTACTAGTTAACTTTTCTACTGTTATGATCCTTCACAGTCTGACAATATTTTTTTCCACGTAACTTCTGTTCATTATGAAATTCGTTACATCTTGGTATGGCTTGTTCCAATATATTTCCCCTGGTATCGCATACTACTTTCCCCTGCCATAATTTTCTGCTACAACACCCGCAGTGGTTCGATTATGTCTTATCTGAAGTTATGAGTGCTGTGGTAAGTCGTCCGATTGAATCACGCGTTGTTGAATTTTCACTCTTCTAATTTTTTGGCACACAGTTTCCGTTCGCCGAGAGGAAACCCGAAAACCGGCCTCGTGCTGGTGGGCCTCTACCTCGATTGTCGGTCATTTTCCAATCCATCAATCAAGTGCACGGGTGTCTCTGTTTGGTTCGCCTATCGTTTTATCACGTTGATCAAGCGGCGGAAGAAGTCATTAGGCCGTGGAAGGAAAATTTTGGGAATCGTGTATTTTCGACATTTTACGGCCGATTCCCTTTGTCGGTCACTGAGACAAACCGGCGCGGCTGGTGTCCCATAAAAGCGGAGGAAAGGCAAACCACCGAAGTGGCGAACGCATCCAGCGTGCGGCATGAATCTTGCCATGCCCATTTCACGGCCACTTTGCATAACGCTGTATGCAACCAGCAACGCCCCCTCTCCCCCATTGTTAGTATTTGAGTCTCGTGAAACTACGTCCACTTTACGCATCGCTTCACGCAGCTGGGAGGGGAGCGCAGCTTGAGGGAAGGTCTAAAGGAAAGGGGATAAATGTGCCGAAAATTGAGTAAGAAATTGATCGTTCGACGTAACGCACCAATTTCGTGTGGAACTCGATCGATTACGTGTTTCCATTTCGGAAGTGGTTAGCCAAGCGGCCAAGTGGGGTCTAGTCGTCGCTGGACACTGTCAGCATTATGTACGCCACTATGCTACGCCGCCGCCTCCATCCATGCTACACACTCGTACACGCTCGACACATAAATCAATTTCCGGGTCGAAGTTTTTGGCAATATTGATTACGTTTTGCTTTTCAAAAACTTTCTCCTGCCGTCGCTTGTTACCACCGGGGAGCTCATTTTTCATGATAACGATCGCGGTCTGTGTGTTTGAGTGATTAGATTTGAGAATCACGGCCCCGATATCTGCTCCACAACCCTTTCCCGAAGTGGGTAATCAGGTGGGTAGCAGCCGTTTCATTCATTCTCGCCCTACCATCAGCGAATGTGTCGTTAGCCTCTCATTATCGTACGATGCGATGTTCACGCCGTCAACAACGCAGTGCCTGAAACGAAGAGTAAACCCCGCGGCGGGGGTGATGCCACGCCGGACCTTTGTTATGGCCCTCGGCGAGAGCGAAACGTTCAATCATAGGATCGAATTCGATCGGTCACACTTTGTCCCTCATTTCGGCAAACGACGGGAAGCCTTTTGAGCGTGTGGGACGCGTAACACAGTTATGCTCCAGTTGTCTCATCGCCTGAAGGGTTTGCTTGTTTGTCGGAAGTTTTGTTGCTGAACGGGTTCGTGTCGTTGGGTAGGTCCATTTTCGGTTCGATTTGACCTCTAATTATTGTCGACAGCAGAAGTGTGCGTAAATATTTTTTTCTACTGTGAAACATTGTCACGAAACAACGAAAGCGCTGGTAGTTAAGGTGTGGACATATTAAGATGCCTAAAACGATCCCATGTTTGCCTATTTTGTCGCTGCTCGATAGGGTCTGTTCAGTCGGTAAATATAAGCCCAGCCCAGTGGCTGTTTGCCTGTTACAACTCCATGTGCACTCTCGTGCCACACGGACGGGCAAGAAGATGATTGGTTTTAAATTGGCTCACATGCAGCTTACAAGGGAACGACATTGAAGAAGTAGATAAGCTCCAGTTTTTTTTCATCCACTCTCCTCTTTCCCTCTGCAAACAGCTCCATTCAAATAGTTTCAGGTATTCCGGCTCCGTAAGATTAAGACGTTAAATCATAATGTGATAATCGATCGCAGCCTTAAGAAAACAGTGCGCAACGATCGTGTGGAGCCCGTCGCACAGTGTGAGTGTGTGGCTTCAATAACTTGAAAACGCTTGATTGCAGCAGATTGCGCTCAGAAAATTGCTGACTCAGGACGTTTGATGGATTCCTGGTGGCTGGCGGAGGGTTTGCTTTAGAAAGTCAAACATCCATGACGATCCGTCCCGGCGCGGTCGGACGGCGATCTGGTTGCCCACGGTAGTAGCCTCCTTCTAGTGACTAATTTTTCCTTTCACACATTAACTGACGCCGGGCCGCAGAAAATCAGTCCAGCGCGAACAAGCTGCGTTCGACTCGCGCGCGCGCGCGCGCGCACACGCCTAGGTGTCGATTGAGTGTTTGTATGCTCTTTTTGTGTTATTACTTTTTTCCGCACGTCCACCACACTAACGTCCTACAAACGCGCGCCTCCTCCATCGTCCTAACCGGCTGACCCACATTTTATTGCAGCGAGAATTAAATCCAAAGCAATCGCAACCCAAACAGCTGACCCGCGAAGCCGATCGCCGCAACCGTGAAACTCAAAGTCATTCTGGTTCCCGGTCAGTCCCGGTGTCCGCGTCAAGTGCTTTGATTCGTTGGTCCGGCGCGGAACGAACCCACGCAATCCTACCTCCCTTCCCCCAACATCCCACCCGTGTCGCACAGGTGCGTGCGGTTCGGTTGATGAAAAGAAAACATACATTCCATTTCCGAGTGTCTGCGTCCACCTTCCTACACCATCCGTGCCAAATTCGATTAGGAATTGTAACCACTCACTCGCCCTCCCTGCGCAGCTCCCGCACAGGAATGCGTTGTAGCCACACATTGTAGCCCAATGGGTAGCGTCTTTTTTTATATTTCGGGAGGAAAGATCGGCCCAAACCCCAAGGTTCGTCGCTTGCCGTTGCGTTTTATTGCGCCGTACATCAATGGTGCGCCTCGGCACTAGTGCCCTCGTAGGCTTAACCTAAATCAACGTGCCGCGCGACCAGATAAAGACAAAATCCTGCTACGATTTCCTGCTTATTTGTTCCTCTTTCCCGCCGGCGCGCAGATTAGTAACAGCGCAGGCGCGTTCTGCTGCCGGCAAGCAGAAAGACATCAAAATGTGGAGGAGTTTTTTCGATACCTTCGCCGTATCGAATTCGGTCTATTTTGTCGACCCATAAGGCAAGGTATTTTTCGGTGATCCAACATCCAACCCAGCGAGAGGAACGCAAATGGGGTTAATAATTAATCAAAAAAATTGAACAAAATTTGTTTACATCAGTACAAACGCGTTCAAATGTTATTTTATCGTGACGCACGGATCGTGAGTTTTCGTGCATCTCGCACCGAGTGCAACGCATCGAGCGACACAAAAGGAACGTTAGCGTACATTGAAACTCGGGATGCAATCGATGTGCAAGGAGCGGCTGAGATAATATTTACAATATCGCACTTTTTTTCTCACCTTTTTTATGGAAGGTTTCGAAGAAAGTGCGCTGAAAGTGATTTATGATGTTGTTGATTGAGAATAAACAAATTACTCACACTTGACTCAACAGGCCCTCACTTCCTCCCCTGAGGCGATAAACTCTCACGGGTGGTAAAACATTCTCAGCCTCGTGGCGGTTAGTTCCAGAAAAGCATGAATCTACCGTTAACAGCATTACAGGCTGGTATACGCTTGTTTGGGGTGTTGACGGACAGCATATGACCGCTGTTGATGCCGCATTCGGCGGTGTATTAATTAACTGAAATTTATCTACCGCACTCACCAATTTAATATCAATTAGTGAGTGGATCTTTACCGTTGTTCTGCCACCGGGTGGCTGGTTTATTCCCTTACGAACCGAAACACTACCACACTGCTGCAAGACTAGACGATTTGCATTTGTTTGCTGACAGACTGCTGTTAGCTTTGCATCCGTCATTCATCATACGCTAAGCGTTCGCAATGGCGTCCAGTGCACGGGCACGATCACGTTGGGTGTTTCATCAGCATTAGTGGGTGAAAGTAGCCGGTCGGGGCAGGGTCGTGTGACCCTTTGCCGACCGTGGTAAACTGACACCATCAGCCGGCCCACTAATTACGATCGGTCGGTGGAGTCGTGAAGAATTCCTAGTGAGCGAGAGGATGTGCCTCCACACTCACGCACCTCCGGTTCACGTTGTGTTTTTCAACCTTCGCTTCCCGCGGCAGGTTCATCTACTGCACTTGTCTTGAAGCGTCAGAAGCTGACCCAACCAACGACTACTGCATGTGTTGTACTGGAGAAACAGGACTCGAATCGAATCAATTGATTTTAATCTTACGTCCATTACGTCCGGGGTAACTTCGGAGTCTCTTACAATCGAGGAAGCCATTCGTGAAGCTTCTTCGTGCTCTACTCTGCTCGGTGAGCAAACAGCATCGAAACGTGGTCGATTTTCTCACCGCGAAACCTGGCAAACCTGGCCGCCCAAGAATACGAACTACTAATGATTAGGTCTGATTAATGAGCTTATAATTGCCTTCGCGCTTCAGATGGATGGATTAATTATAAACGGCGTGAACCGAACGCTTCCTGACGATGCTCCTGGAATGCGGGCTCGACCGTGCGGATATCCCCCAACCAACCCCTGAGACTCGCGCGAGCAAACGTTTCCCGCATCCGGCATTAATGTGTGTGAATGCCTAAGCAGACTGGCTAGGCGCACGTGTGTTTGAGCGCGGCTGAGTGATATTCGCATGTTCATCTAATTAAAACTGCCAACCTTATGATCGAAATCAATTTGAAATTCATCCCGACCAGTGGATCTGCTCGACCTGACACCTGCCGAGTAAGCTGCTTGTGCCCGGTGATTATAGACTTTTGTGAAGCCGCAGGAAGTGGAGGTCATATATTTTGCGTCGGTTTTCCATTATTCCGGTGGGGCAAATAAATTCCGCGTGTGGAATGTGTTTCGCTTGCGGATCAAACGGGCGAGAGGAGGGTGGGCGCGGGGAAGGGAGGAAGGACGTCAGAGGCGGAGAACGCACCCGGATCCGATCGCAGATAGGCTCTGTCCACTTGATAGGACACTCCGCTATCGTCGTGATCGCATCCGAAACGTGGCGTGGTACGATCGAGTGCGTTTCTCGGAAGGGAAAACCCATAAGTTTGCGCGAGCATGATCATCAGCTACTTATCTTAAAGGAACGCAGCACGCGCACGGCTTGGGCCACGTGTAAAATATGCTGCGCCCGCGTTGGCCTCGTGCGCCGGTCGCACTTTGGGGCGCAGGTTCAAGCGGTTCGAATCGCTGACATGTACGCTGCACCGTACACACGGCAACATAAACACTTCAGAGGCGGGAATGCTAGCGGACATATGCTCGGTCAGCGCTCAGCAGCAGCAGCAGCAGCAACAGCATCCGATGCAGTAATATCAAGTACGAACGCTAGAAAAAGATTTCGAGAACGCTAGCCCGAAGACGTTTGTGATGCTCTGTGAAGACATCGAAGGTCGAGTGGGTCTGGCCGGCTGGCGGAAGCACCGGGCATGAGGCATTCTATCTACGTATGCACGAGAGCTTATAATTCGTCGGTAACTTACTAGTGTTCCGTGCCTTTAAAGATGCCGGACAAGTGTCCGGCGCGATGATGCCGTGAAGCACGCGATACGTCCGTCGTCTCGGGCAGACTGCACTTGCTGCTGGGCGATATTAATTAAACGGATATTTTGTACCTATGCCGGGCGAAGCTCGGGTGTGTGGATGCTTTTCCGCCATGTTGAAGGCTTCCAGACATCGACCTCTACCGGACGCGATATGTTTGGTTTGGCGACCTGCACTTGACTTTTCGGAGATGTTCAAGAACAAGAATCCGTTACGCGTGACGGTGCATTCGGATACTAAATTTGGTAGACATCATCGATCAAATTATTTGTACATGCTTCAGATCTCCACACAAGTGTTTATCCACGATGCTCACGGACATTATTTGTTTACTTCAGGCGTTGAACTTTCAATCGTTGAACAGGTGCTCTATCGACATTATTACATTCTTATCCATTGTTGCATAATGCGGCTTTAGACTCAATAGGTTTATTTTCATACCTTTCACGTGTTTCAAGTTATAAGAGAATTTCTTTTTATTCTATTTTTCGATATTTTCTTAATTATGAAATAACATGTATATAAATTTTAATTTGTTACTACTTGTCCATTCAATCAAAAATCACTTCAACTAAACAAGTTATCAAAATAACTTAAAAGCGCAGTGAAATTGATTACGAAATTCCGACAATCGATTAAGTGCCGTCAGAAAAGCTAGTAAGAATTAAATTTATATTTCGGCGTATCGCCTTTAATTGAAGAGCGTTCTTAAAGATTCTTTTTAGCAATGGCATGACGATCTCCATCTTTAAATGTTTTAAATAACAAATGCAAATGTGCACCTTATGCCTGTTTGTAATTGATGTTAGTTATTTATAAAACTTCATTTCCCTCGATATATTATATAACTAAAAGTTTATTTTTGTAGTTATAAAATTCTTAACAATTTCTTCAACTATTTGCGTTGCATGGACCTGACTCGAAGTAAAACAAAAACACTGTTTCAATCCTCATATGATGCGTGTCATTCACGTTCCTTTATAACTATGTATTTTTGTTTGCATGCAGCTTCCTACCCTACATAGGTGAACGAGATCCTTCTGCTAGATGCAACGCCACGGCGTCGTGTCGATAAATCATTGCGCAATGCGCTTGAATGCATCAATAGATTGGCGCACAATAAAACGTCGTTTGCTGTACCGTACTCCTCCCACGCGTCAGCTTGCAACTGGTGCATTTAGCAGAAAGAAAGCTCCATAAGAGCACCGTTATGCATGGAGGTTCATTTTTTCCACACACACTGACCGGTAGTAACAGTGACACAGCAACCAACTGACTGACTTACACGAGGCACGAGATGAACTGATTTAAATCGGTACCAGTACATATCAACATGATGCAGCTTTGGTTGCAAAACACCGAATTATGCGGAAGAAAAACTCTATGCAAGTGCGAATAGCATGAGCGGCAGAAAAATAGGGTTGCAAAGATCTACTTGTGTCATGCTGGACAACACATCTCGTACGTGTCGTCCCTAGGTCCACGATAACAATCTTGTGGTTCGGTCATGCAGGACGTGCGATGGCTAAATAGTTGAGCTACGCGCTGTTAAGAAAAAATCATCTCGACAGCATCAGTTTACTGACGTCCGCCCCAGACGCGAGAACTGCATCGTAAGAAAGGAAATATAGGCATTGTCCCTTTTTATTCCATCTGGATTAGCTCCTGTGCCATATTTTGCAGTTTTGTCGCGACACTGCCTTCTTGGCGTTACTTTTGATTCCCGCAAATGTAGCACACAATAAGGTCAATTGCAGCGCCATGTCCGTTTGAACTCACTGCAAACTACACGCAATGGAAGCAGTTTATCCACCGACATCGTTTACGTCTTCGTCCACCGCTCCTAAAGTGGATCATTTTTTTCCGGGCCCGTCCTTTCTGCATTCCTTCTGTGTGCAAAGCACGGTATGGTCACTCGCGGGATGTAACGCTTGCATTGCCGTGGCCAGCTGCCGGACCAGAGCAATGCCAGACTCATTTCTCATCATTTTTACCAGCGTTTGGCGTTGGCGTTTGGCCATGAGAAGCCAAAATATGAGCAGACAACGAAACGGGGAGGTGCAGCATGTAGAAGTGGCAACGTGATGGGCCTGATAGGCATCATAGAGAACCGGAGAAAGCGTTGATTAAATACGCCGATAAGTACACTACGAAAAATTCATCATCTTTATTGTTACAAGCTTCTTTTCATGCACACGAAAATGACCGCGTCAAAGGGGGCGCTAGCGAGGGGTGAGAAGCGGCGGAAACAAAGGAGCTACAAGAAAAGGGCAAGAAAACGCGATCTTCATTGCCGTAGCGCCGTGGAATGGTGCCGTAGGGTACCGAAAATGAAAAACCGACGCGACGTAAACAGCTCCATGCAACGGCGCGGCCCGTTCTTATGCATTTTCCATTCAAGATCTGGGCCGGTGGAGGGGAAAGGGTACCGTCTGGTGAAGGTGGTGACTGATGGGTACAGACTTCAACGCATTCAGCGTCCACCAACCAGCTCCACACTTCGCTGCATCCATTGACGATGAATTGACCGTCCGGAATCTACGGGAACGATGAAGATTGTGTTTAATGGGGGAGTAATGGAAGGAGGGTGGGGAGGAATGGTTCAAAAATTCAATTTAACAGTTATTATTACGTCGCCGCCGTCTGCCAGCCAGCGGTGAATCGGTTTTCCAGCAGGTCCAGAGCGCATGCATGCGACCGTTGATTGAGATCAGTGCCATTTCTACCCCCGTCTCGGTACAGTTGCATGACATTCAATGCGAAGGTCTGATCTTCACGCAAGGTTTTCTTTTTTTTGTCTTCACTCATTTTTCCCTCAGCCTGGATGATCGATTTGAAGTGTCCATTCCGGGAATACGACACACGGTCGGACTAGCGCACGCTCTTTTGGATGTTCCCATAAAAAATCAGGTCACTGACGAAAATGATAAATCGGTGTAGTGTACGAAGCGAGTACGATTCCGCGCTTGGGATGTGCTGCGGGAAGATGGTACAGTATGGATGCGGCCGGCGTGCCTTACTGCCTTACATCGCCATTATGCCCATGTAACGGTGCATAGATGAAATTCCACAACCTCACGACATATCTTCAGTTCAAATTCAAATTCGTGATTGCTCAGTGCGTTCGAAAGTTGAGAAGCGTCGGGTCCCGTCGGGTCAAGTGCAGCATTTAAGCGACAGTTTCCACACGCATGTGCGATTCCGAAGATTGTGCAAATGGACGATAAACATGGACCAAAAAAGACACGCACGAACAGGGTGCTGACCTGTGTTTCTCTGCCACATACCATTTGCCGTGAGGCATGGATTGTTATGCGGTTTGTTCTGGGTGCTACATTTCTCTCCATTTTTTCACACCTCTTTCATAAAGTGTGATGTTTGCTTTTCTAGAGCGGTGAGAATAATATTTGAGCGACAAGTCAGATTGCTTTTTACCATGTTGTGATGAGCTGTTATTGTCATTCTTATGCTAGCGAATTGGTATTAAACATTACCATACTAGGCATTCCTTTTAACTGAGCTCATTTGTGTGACACAGTTGTATCGTAAATGCGTAGTTAATCATGTTAGTGTGAGTCATCTTTTAGGGAACATTTTTTTTTTGTTATTTTTCTGTAACATTGTTGGCATAATGGTAAAGTCATGGTAGAAGATCCTATTTTATTGGTTGACAGTTGTGTTGTAATGCTTATTAACGTGTTTATTCGTGAGCTGTATTAATTTAAAAGGATACCTACCGCTCACGGTTGTCCACCGTCGTCCCGATGACCTTTAACTTGTCCATTCTCCCTACGAATTCTATTTTCTTGTGGATGGTGTAAGCGTAGAAACTGACTAGTTTTCTGTTTCCTGAATAGTTCTGATATGACCAGCGTTTTTGAACCCTGTGGCCTGTCTATAGCATTGCACAAGAGATAGATCATCTTTCAACTGTTTACAAAATGCGTAGTTGTAGCGACTACTTCATTTTCTTACCAAATACTCGGGGTCCTGAAATCCTCTTTTCGAACACGGCTAACGGAGGGCAAGCTCAGCCTTTCGTAGTTCCAGCATAATTCTAACTGATACTAAACATGTAATCCATCACCGTTCACAACGTTTAGACTGTTTTGACTCTCATTTTATTGCACAGTGATTTTAACTCGAATTATTTTTTATTGTTAAAAAGTCTGTTCTCTTCTTACACATCTTTTTCGATAATTATTTTTTAAGCTTCATGCTGAAATATTTGTATGCTGTGTGTAAAATATAATTATTAATGTGTTTCTGTTTAAAGGAAAAAATTAACAGAAGTTTATAATTTGATTTAAATTGGTCTTCTTGTATTTTTCTACATAGTCACAATCATTTTATGCAGCATCGTTTCGAAAGGTTTTTTTTTAGTTTTTATATTTTACAAACAGCATAACTTTTCATTATTTGTAAAATAAAACTCTTTCGCTTGTTATTGTTTTTTTTTTTTGCTAAATGTATTGTTCACCGATTAACAGTACTAAAATAATTTTCTTTCGAGAACTCTACATATTATCAAATTATAAGTTTAATTTTAATTTTAATTACCCAGAATAATGTTAAAATATTTCTCATTTTAGCCCAGCAGAAGTCTTCATTCACGTTTTAATGATATTTTTAAACTCCTCACCACGTTAACTCGCTCGTTTCTTTATTCATGTTATCGTTTTAGCACTGTGCAAAATTGCGCCATCGATGCACAATTGACTGCACAGAAACATCTCAGTGGTGGAAAATAAACTTACTGCCCGATATATTGTCCTCCCGGGCGCAGCACAGAACCGTTGTACGAAACGTGCCAAACCACACGCGCACAACAAATTCCTTGTTTCCTTTTACCGAGCATTACGGACCCATTCGCCGGACCACATCCTACCACGCGGGTTGCGCGGATGCCCAAGTAGAACAATCTTAATTGAAAATTAATATTCCGCACACCGTTCTAACCGTTTCCCCATTATTCACGCTCGCACCATCGTAAACGGTGGTTGCACACACCGCCTCGGTGCGGTTGGTGTGAGTGTTGACACCGCGTTGTAGAATTTCGTTCTCGCTGCTCTTGCTCCTGTTCCACGGCGCGCTACAAAATAGCAACCGTTCTTGGCAGCATGCGTTCCGCTGGTAGCATGCATTCCCGTTGCATACAATGCCCAGCATACTCCCACTCAGCTTTGATCCTGGGTGCGGGTATGGTCCACACGTTCGGTTAGTTCGTTCCTTCGCGAAGCTACTTCCTTCCTGTCAAATGCTTCCCGCGATACAACGTGGCCAGCAGTAGTTAGCGGGCTTTTGTTCGCCAGTCAAGGCAGCGACGAACCGCGCACCGACAGCGTTTGCAGTTATATACGTGTGGTGTTTGTGACCCGCGGTCCAGGGTCCTCTCAAACATGATCCTAATCCGCAAGCATGCGCGTATCATCCTCCGGCCTGCGCCATCCGTTCCACGATTTCGATGCAACGCAAAGCGCGACTCGGAACATGGCAAAACTATTTCAATTGCCTCTATTTATGCTTATCACGGACGATTCATCTGCCGAGTGCGCAGAAGAACTCCTCGCGCTCGGCAAACTACTCGACCGTCGTGTGCCGGACTTGTGTATATATGCACGTATGTGTGTGCATTTTGAGTTCCGCTGTTCGCGAAACGAGCATTCCTTATTATTCCAGTGAAGAGGATTTGCATGCCCAGTTGTGAGAAGACACGCAGAACAGCAGCACTCGCCGCTGCGGCTGACCTCCAGCATAGGACGAACTGCGCCCAGAGCACCAGTCTGGCAGTTGTCCGTTTCCATTTACATTTCTTACCGCGCCAGTCAAGCGCCTGTGCGTTAAGGAATGTGGAGTGGGGGAGGGGTGAAACAGGGTGACTGCTGGATGCTACCATTCAATTGTTACTATTACTGATTAATTAAAATCGATAGCACATTTAAAGTCCGAGAACTTTCGTGCCCTTCTTGCCGGCCGTTTGTACGCCTTTCGTCGCGGTAGAAAGTACCCGCGCGCTGAAAATGGGCAAAAGGAAGGTAACGGGCTGCAATGGGGCGTACCAACCACCAACCACCGCCCTGCGTCAAACGGCGGTGTACGGCAAAAATAGGATGACATTTCCATTGCGCCTTTTGCGCATGCTGCCTGGTGCCAATCCGCCGATTCTCAGCGCAACGGTGAATTTGGTCTACGAGTAGGAGTGCGCAACGAGTTTGCTACGAGATGTTTGGGCTGGGGTCGGAGGGTAGCACTTGCACACACACACACGCTCTTATTGTACCGCGTGCCATGTGGTGGTGGCGCGTGGTGAACTTGTCTGATGCTTTGACAGTTTGGAATGTTTGCATAAAAGCTTGCGATTCATTATTTTTTCGCTGCGCATGTTAGAGAAAAGCAGTAGAAAAGCAATTGAACGACGTGAGAGTAGATTTTTTTTCTGGAATTGATCCCCACATCAAAGTATATTCAAATTAAAACATACAAGATTAACTTATAGATTAATTTATTGAACATAATAAATGGAATTTCTTTATCACGAGAATGGAAAATGTTCTTTTATGATTTTTTCACATTATTTATTCACCAAAACATTATTTCCAATTTTTCACCTTTATTTAATTTAATTTAATGTTCAATTTTATCAATGCAATGATCCATATGGATTTCTATTTTTCTACAATAGTAATAAATTATAAATTTACAACAAAGATTTGGTTTACTCGTTATTCAGTAATGTTTTGTTGAAAATTCATAATTGTATTCACACCTGCAACATAAAATGAAACGATTTAATATTTTTCTAGCTCAAATCATCTCTTCATTTAGAAGATGAAATGGTTCCCTTTTAAAGTTGCTGTAAAAGTACTGAATCTAGCAACATGATATTTAATGCTTATGCCAACGATAAAACAGACAACAGTTTTTTTCTCATAGTCGTAATCTGGTACAAACGAGCTTTTGTTTAAAAGCCAAACCTCAAAAGGCTCTAATCTGTAGTGTGATTCTTCTAGACTGTTAGAATTTAATGCGTTCAGTACATATCGTCATCAAGTTTGAGACTAAAAGTATCGTCAAATGCCGTGGCACGAGATGCATTAATAATTTTTCATAAAAATATCCGGTTCGCCATCCAAATGAAGGATAATAATTTTACAGATGCAAGCTTGCATTGTATGCTTATTCACAGATCAGGCCGTCTGGGAGAGCAATCCATTTCCTTCTTCACAAGCCTGTTGTCTCCCTGTATCATACTTTACGAATTCTTCCGCAATTTTATTTTCGCCGGCTCGCTAACTTGCAGTGCATTAGCAACACCTACCCAAAAACAAAAAAAAATCCGGCACCATTCCCGAAACCCGGAAGAACAAAACCATGATCCACCATTTGCAGTTTCCGCCGACAGCGACTAAATCGTTTAGTTCGCGAGTAACGGCAAAGCGAGCGATTCCGGATGCCGCTACCTCTGTCCAGGATTTGTGCGATTTTCGGAAGTCGAAACGAAGCGTCAAAATTAAAACGAATGGAAAAATTCGCCGGCAAACAGTTAGCTTAATAGCTGTCATTCTACGGGCACAAGCGAAGCTCTGACGCTTTCCGCTAAACAGAAGGGAAAATGAAAAAAAAAAGTTTAATGCAACGACCTACCACCTGGAACGGTATGCTCTGCTCTGGCACCGGCAAGGAAAACATACTGGGTGCCGATGGAAGGAAAGCGAAAGAATTCCATCATCGTATCGTCTGGAAATGCTAGCCCCATTTCTCGGTTGAATAAAACAGCCGTTCGAAATGATTCGTTTCGCGGTGCGGAATGTATGAATTAAACATCGAAAAAATTAATAAACGACGTGCTAACCCGCTGAGAGTAGCGGCACCACACACACACTGACGCTGTTCGTTTCCCCTCCACCTGCGGTCATATCCTGTAGGAAGTAATGAATGAGTGGCGATCTAATGGAATCACTCCGGGTCGACCTTCACCACAAGTTGTTCGAAATTCCGACACTGGAAGCTCAAAGCTTCTGAGCGCTACGTTCAGCATTCGGTTATCTTTTTATTTAGCACCCAAGAGATCTTGTCGTGCAACTGCTGGAATGCCAAGAAGCTCCCACAATCTGTGGCGGTAACTCAGTAACCATAGCTTTGATTTTCAACAAGTCACAAGTTTTGTGACTAGTTTTAGTAAAATCCCTGTGTGCGATTTTGATGGATGGGATTCAAACGCAGCAACATTATGTCATGTAAATTATAATAATTATCAGCATTGAAGTTCTACACCACGGGAGACATATCATCCTAGTTCGCTAACTTTTACCAGCCTCCCTGAGGCATCAGTTGCTCTCCACATGAGTGAGAAGCTTGTAATGAAAATTTAAAACCGCAGTAAGCAACCATCTTATTGGTTTCGGATCGTGTTCTAGTTCTTCTCGCTTTCTTTTACTATGCAGCTATGTGAGATGATAGATGTTCTTCCACCCGGTGACTTGATGAGACGAACCGGCAAGCGACGAACCTCATGTCGATGATTGCCTTTCCTCAAATCGCATATTGCTCGCTCGTTTTTTGAATGCCTTTAAAAAAACCTGTTTGGGCGCTCTTTCCGAAAAGATTCGTTTCTCCCATTCTGGGCCATGTCATTACGATGCTTCTTGCTAGTTCCGACACACCAAAGAACATAACGAAAATTCGACCCCGGGCTCGCTGCGATCGGAGCCACTTTGATGATGTATAATTTTCCAGCTGATTTGTTTTTCACACCTGCTTTTCGCTATGCTCGAACGCGCCGCCAACGCTTTGCCATCCGAGCAAGTACACACGAGGGTGGTGAAGCATTTCGAGTGAGCATGAGAACGATCCCCACTTTGCGCCGTGTCTGATCGATCGCTGAGCACATTAAGTGTTACCACTTACATCAGTGGCACTGGTGTGCTCTTATACGCTGCAAAACAGGGGTAACAGTGGTTACCCACATTTGCGCCATCGCACCTCGCATACACGTGCACGTAAGAAATTCGGCTGTTTTACGCTGTGTCTGTGGGTAGATCTTACGAAACCGGCACGGATGAACCGACCGGACACCGAGTGAGAACTACATTCGCATCTTCCAGCCCACCGCAGTAGATTGATCTGGACGGACAAAGTTGTTTTTTTTTTGTTTTATTTATAGGTCTATGGGTTTGCTACGTTAATGGTTTGTCATTGTACCGTTGAAGTCGTCAGCGAGCATTCCATTTTCCGGTTACACTAGACACCGCTGGTAGCTGTAGTTGTGTGCATTGGTTACGGGACCGCTGCCCGCTTCCAACACGGGGGTGGCATTTTGTACACGGCCTTCCGGCTAAACGGCACGCAAAGCGATGCTTCTCCACCCACCGACTGACCGAAATTCCAAAAGTGTTTCCGACGGTGACGCAGCACCACGTGAGGAGGACTCGCGTAAGGGGGGAAAACAGTCGCGCAAGTAAGCTATTAGTGAGCACACACTGGACAACACGAAGCGACAAGAGAAAGAAAAATCAAAACTCCCGTCCATCGATGGCTGATCGAAGCAAATCAATCCGTGTGCGCCTGTGTAAAAAGGAAACGGGCTGGTTAAAAGCGGGCCAAGCTCAGTATTAACACATATATTTTTGATGCTGCAAGAGATGAAGCGCAAAAAAAAATCATGAAGGTGAAGGCGGTTTATATTCCCTTCGCTTTGGGCAGGCGGGTCGAAGATCGCAAGCGGAAATAACAATTACCAGCGACAGACTAAGCTCATTTGACAGATACGTCAATCGGCTTTGCCCCGTGGGCTCAGTCCTCTCTCGAAAACGCATCGTACCGTTATGATGCGGCTCCTTCAGTGCTACATTCATATTCCGATCGAAGTGTGCGGATCTCTCTATCATCATCACGAAAATCTATTTCGGTTGACAAATAACAACCGTTGCCGGTGAAGTAAAACAGGCTAGGGAAAGGATTGTAACGCAAAACAAATGCGTCGGTGGACACTATCGGCAACTGTGAAATGTTCGCATAAATACGACAAACCGATCGATAGAATTATCGAACCCGACTCTAGAAGAGGAGGAAAGGGAAATAAACACACACACGCACGAGTACAAGCCCGAGCGACAATCGGATGCCCTTCATCTGCAAAACCAGCATTGCGGATGAGCTGAAGAAGCTGCTCGAGCAAAGAGCAAAGTAATCGTCATGATGCTGCGGTAAGATGCAACACGTCGTTGCCAGCTCCGTTCCGGTTGATTTGCTATGATCGATTATCGAGTTTCATTACGGAGCTACGGCAGAACAACATTTTGCATACCGCGCTCCGGTAGATGGTCCTTTGGGATGACACCAGATCGGACGTCCCGCTGTGAAGGAAGGAAACTTTTCAACAACATTTCGCGTTCGTGGTGCGATTTGCTTATGGTGATAAACACGTTGAAGTACATGCAGGCATCAGGACATTTTGTGATCCGACGGTTATGATACGTTCCATTCAATGATGGTTTGGTTCAGGTTACAAGTGATCTGAATCGACCAAGAAAATTTGATAGATGAACTAGTTTTAAAATACCAACAAATGGTATTAGTCTATTGTGATCAAACAATAATTTTGAATTGTGTTTCTTGCATGAGTTTACAATGATTTACGTAATTTTCTTTAATTAAAATATATCTTTGTAGTTAAAAGGTACACAATTTACCTTTAAATTCTACACCTGAATAGTAACCTAACTTCAATTTTCTTTCCTTGTTTGTTTTATTGTAAAAATTGCGTACATTAGTCGGAGATTTTTGTCAGTTCATTAAAAATATACTTTAATTACATTTTTGAATGGGAAACTATTCAAGAAAATTAAGCAAAGGTATGATTACAGAAGCAATAAACTGTAAAAATTGCTTTCATAAAAATTCTGAACATAACAACCAGAAGAACTGGCCAAGTTTTTAACATCGACGTGGACGTTTTGATAATTTTTAGTTAAAAATAATCATTTAACATTTTTATCATAAAGCGGTGTTGTAGTTAAAACGTAACTCATTTTATTGCTCAATAAAAGAACTAAATTACAAAGCTAATCTAAGGTTTTTCACAAACAATCTTTAGAATAACAACTATCGAATATAGTACACCTTGAAAACGAGGTGGTGTATTAGGTTTTTAGCTTGCTGATTAGATGCTGACCGACATTTGGCGGCGTATAAAAAATCCGAATTGCACTGGATTTCGTTGGCATTATCTGTATTTAATATCAAATAATGATGTTGCGAGATTTTGATAAATAGCTCGATTTTGCTCAGATTTGTAAATAACTGTTAGCAACCATTTTCGGTTTCGAATGTAAACAAACATGACAATACGCTCCATTTTTCGTTTTTACTTAATTGACCCATGGGGATTCAGAAATATTCTTTGTAATCTGAGCCACAGACCGTTGCGATAAACTTGCTTGAACGTTTGAGATTTCTAGGACACTGGTGCGATTAAACTGTACATTCTTACCTGGCACCACATTGGTTAATGTGACAATATGATTTTATATTTATTGCTGTTTAAAACATCTATCTACATATACCAATCGTCTGGTCTTATATGCCAATTATTACTAATATTATTTCAAAATGTTTACTATCATCCTGCGTGCTTACCATAAATTGATCCTATTTGCAGACCATATCGATGGAAAACATCATAATTATACGACGTGCAACCGGACCCAAAAACATTATGAATGTAAGCTTTACACGCGATTTGATCCCTCCTTTTATATAATATTTGACAAGGATCATGAAGCCCGTACATGATCGTAATAATAACCGATATGTATATTCGGTACCGCTGTGTGGAACGAATGATCGTTGGTCGTATGTGCAGCTGAAGCCGTTCACTTCCAGCGATCCCTCCCACAAGTCTGTCGGGGATCTTTGTTGGAACAACACGGAGCTTATCACGCGGTCTCGATCGATCACCGCAGTGTGCATCGTCGGTGTCTTACCGGATAACAGGATCAACAATAGTGGGTGGGGGGGAAGATCCAATTTGGTAGCTTCCGTCGTTGGACCACGGAATGATTCGGATGATTTACGAGATCACGAGACCGTGGTACGATAAGACGTTATCAAGATCTACATCGAGCCTAAGGGTGGAAACGGTCAGCAGGGAAAGACTCGTTCGTGGTCGGATGTTTTTTTTTTGTTTCTCGTCTCTTGCTTGTTTTGGTTCGAGAAAAACCGCATCGATCGCATCGTAGAACATACCTTTACAGAACTAAGGTTTTTATCATAGTGGAGGAAAGGGGGGTGGGGGTATGAAATAACAAAGCTTAAACACAACATCATCTCCTCTGGCTCGCAGACAGCTATCTAGTTTCGATTTCATCGGTCGTCAATGGCGCCGTCCCTCCCATCGGTGACGCCACCCATCGATCGTTGACCGTTGAAGGTATGCGGTTTGGTTTAGCTCTCGACTGAAATCGATATTTAATTCATACCCAACTATCCATCTAACCGACGTGCACGGAGGATCGGAACAGGATGCGAGAACAACACGACGCACGATAGCGCGAATTAGCCGTGGTGATTTATGATGTGGGAAGAAAAAAATACCTTCTACACTCCTCGCTTTCGCAATGTTTCGATGCACCGTGTTCGAGGATGCCCTCTTCGGAGCACCTCGATTTAGTTCCGCGAGAAACTTTCGCCGACACGCGTAAAATGGATCGTGCACGACACGCTCACACCTCACACCGGTGTAGGTGTCTGCCAAACCGCAGAAGATTTGTTTTATGCCACGATCGGCTGTGCCAGGAGTAGAGTTGCGATGCTTCAATAATAATAAAATATTAAAAAGTGTGTGTGTTTTGAGGCGCTTTCAGCACGAGCGAATGAAAATCAACCGCAAACCATCACCTTAGAAGCCGTTAGCTCGCGTGAGGATGTGATCGATCCTCTGGTCAACTATGACTGGCTTCGAGGAATTTTTCAGACGAAGCGTGAACTTATGAATTTCATCGTCGACAGTGGACACTCCTCCGTTTCCCTACCTCAAAATCATGAGAATTAGCCTTTCGTTTACAATTATAATGAAATAAACAATCAGGAAAGTGTAAGATACGAATCATGCTGTTGTCGTTGGTATAAGTTTGCGAGCGAATGAAATTATGATCATGTTATGTAAATAGACGAATAAATCGACCTTCATCCCGATTGGTTTAGCGTTTACGTTATTCGTGATGAAATGCGCTTGGCATCAGGCCCGAGAGCTAGGGACGGATCTTTCCCGTGCAGAACTAAACGACGAGCAAATCGTTTGCAGCAAACGATCCCCCACCACCGTAAAATGCTGCAGCAAAGCACCGTTCTCGGAAATGCATTATGGAATCTTACTCTCGGTCAGGAGGCATAGAATAAATATTTATTTATCATCGGCTCGTTCCGGATTGCGGGTTCTAACTTTAGGCTCTGAATTTTCCATCCCACCCGGACGAATCAGGACTTCAGCTGATGTAGCATTTTTTGCGCGTTTAAAATGCAGCTAGCTCTAAACGATCGAACCGAAGGGATCCGAAACACTGCCCACAGGGATTTTGGGATCGCAATCTTTTTTTTTAAGCATTATTTGGATCGAACGGCTTAAGCCAACCGGACGCCAGTCATGCTTGATCCCATCCCATTTGCCGTTTATCGAAGTCGATGGGCTTTGGCCGGAAAAATAATTTAACGCCGTGTCGGCTCCAATAGCCAAGCGAGTTGGGGAGAGGCGGCGGATCGGTGCCGTATTTTCCACACCCAGCATTTCCTACGGTGTTCACCCATTTCGGGTTTCGCCGCAGTTTCCCGTGGGGGAACATTGTTTTTGTAGCTGTTGTTGTTTTGTCCCTCAATGGGTTCGGCTTTTGGACGCCAAGTGCGGCGGTGCCAGGTTCTCCCCCCCCCCCTCGCATACTTTAAACACCCTCCAGCGACGATCTACTCTAGGTACCGTAAAATTAATTTTTACAACTAAATTTATTCACAAACCCTACGATTTCCTCGTATCGCTTTGCTTGCTCTTCGGTTTCTCTCTCTCTCTCCCTCTCTTTCTCTTTCTCTCTCCTTATCTCGTTCTTTCTCATGTGACGCCTCCGTGTTCCGCGTCATTGTGGGAGTACAGAATCGGGCGGAAGTGTTCTCCCGAGCCTTGTGTGATGGAAACCGGTACTTGTGGACGGTGCAGCAACCCCAAACGCATCGCGGTTCTGTTGCCGACGGTGATCGATCGCTATCACGCGGTCGAGTTTCCACGGGTTCATTTGGGAACCGGGCGCCCCGGTGTCGTCCATCATAATTAAACGACATAAAATTAATAAAGACCGTTTGCACTGCACTGATTGCACCCGCTCGTTCGTTCGCTCGCTGTGTTTATAGTGGACAGTCGATGCAGCAGAAGACAACACCGGCGTCGACAGCGTCATGGGGTCGTGGTTGACGTCTTTCTTTTCGATTCTAGGTCAGAATCGGCCCTCTTGGATCCGTTGCAGACCCTAAATGGTTCACATATCGCCAGACAATCTGCTTGATTGATGTTGCTGTAGCAGCAAAATTAGGGTCACGTAGCAGAGGTACAGGTGAAGGGATGTGTAATCAAGTTGAACCGGGAACCGTTTATTATCGAATTTCATCTTGTTCAAGTAATGACGGACATTCGCGTCTCGAAACTAAAGCAAACTATAAAACAGTTTCATATTTAAATTTTACATTTTTCCATCTCTGAAACAAACCTTAGTTAAATAATGCCAATTGAATCGCCCATTTTTCATAGTTCATTCGATTGCTAAACTGATAACTTATCTCTAACTCTCTTTCTCTTTCTTTCTCCTTCCAGGTGAGTGATGTCAACCTATTGATCAAGCAAAACGCGTAATTCGTTGGGGTTGCTTGGCTCGCTAGCGCTATATCTTTGATGCCGAATGCTGTGTTCACCGATTGCATTTTAAAGCAGAAATTCAATCCAATGTATAACTTTCGCGCGGTACCGCCGTCTTCTGACGTTCGGCATGCACGGTATGACCAAATTTATGGAAAACCATCAACAACGAGCGCAACGAAATAAAACCAGGACGTAAAACCAACGAAAACAAATTCCACCTTAAGAAAATAAAACCCGTCAAGGAAGGGATCAGGTCACGGGCGCACTTTCACACGTAGCGAATGCAAAATGGAGTGCAACATGAGCAGCAGACTTTCGATCTGATACACATCCACGCACTGGGTTGCGGTTTCGTTACGATTCTGCGAGTCGTTTGAGTCCAGTGACCTTTTAACGAGCGTCATCAGCATGCTCCCGTGTGTGATGAGTCAAGACGACAACAGTCCGACGAACGACGACAACAACACGCTCACGCTGTGTGGTAAAGTGGTGATTTTTTTTTTTTTTGTTACTCGCCCTCCCGTTGGGTGCTTCTGATACGGTTGCAAAAGACCGAAACGAATTTCATTCGTTGTCGAGAACAGCGCCCGTGTGAGGGCCGAAGGCGCAACAGGCCGTACTGACCGTGCTAGCAGGTAATTAGAAGCGTTACTGTTGTGCTGTTCTTGCTGAGTTCTTCGCAAAAATCTGCTCGAGGCATAGTTACGCTTCGGGTAGCTTTTAATTAATAGATCAATCCAACAAATGCCGCTAAACACCAGCCTTCTCCGCCATGCCTGCCCGACCGATGGACGGTTGACCGCTTACCGTGTGGCGCAAGAAGCATTAGTATTAGAGCGAGAAGATAGACGATACCCCCCGTTTGGGGGTGCGCGGTGTGGCGATAAGACGGCGCAAAGGCGCGTAAAATGGGATGGACACCGGCGAGCAGCAAGGCTCCTAATGTAATCACGCAACTGGCTTGGCCTGGTCGCCGCAGGCTACGGCTATTGGCAGTTAATTACAGAGCGTACACCGAGATCTTCTTGCCGGTTTGGTTCTCGCAAGGACGCGCAGAGAACCTTGCGAAGAAAGCGCTCGCGCGTGTGTGTTGCACGGTATATTTTATATTTTATTTTGTTTTCCGCTCGCATCACTCACGTTGCGATGAACAAAATTTGCTTCTCACACGAAGGCACCAGCAAATGGTGAACAACACTTTCGCCTACCGGTTCGGACGCCAAATCTACGATTCCGATGCGCGATGAAATGTGGCTAATTGATGCGCACGCACGGCATAAAAGGGTGCCCGAGTAATAAGCCGCCCTGTCGAAGATAGGGACAAACAGCGTGCGCTAATGCGTGGGATTAGGCGTACCGGCTGCCGGCGTTTGAACGTTCGAAAGGTACGAATTAACCGTAAGCGCAACGCCGGTCTCTTAATCCCGCTACCGGCCAGCGTTGGTGCGGAGTTTTGCGTGAGTGCAACGATTAGCAAATTTTATGTGCGCGTGGTGAGGAGCGATGGAGAAAAAAAACAGAACAGAACAAATGCCAAATGATGAACGGTTCTCGGTCAGATCGTTGCAGCACAATGAACTAACGAACACGGGAAAGTTCGAAGAACATATCCGGAACGGTGATCGCTATCACTCGGACGGCGAGACCAGGAACAAATCGCATCCGTTGTTTATCGCAGATCATGATCGCTCGATGAATTCTAGCCCCGTTGTTTCTTCGCTGCTAGTCCGACGCTAGTCAGCCTGGCATTCTGAACCAGGCGGTGAAGTCTCAAACCCGGCCGGTAATTATGATGATGATGATCTTCGTCAGTTGGAAGGTGCGATTTCACAATCACTTTCTCTAATAGTGCTAGTGATTTTTCGTACCAACCCGATTCTAGCCTCCCGAAACGAAGAAGAACGGAGCAGAATAAAACGCCGAAATTTCTACCAAACGAACCCCGATCAACATCGGCGATGAGAAATGAGATCGTTATCATATTGAACGAGCTTTTTCCCCTTCGCTTTTCCATCTCCCAGCGTTCATGTTCGCCGTTTTGTCCGCCGCTGCCTGTTCACATGTTGCCATGTTGATTTTCCGACCCCGAAAGGGGAAGGAAAAAGGAAAACATTTGTTTACAGACGCACGAGGATTATGCTGCGTTTCAACCCGTTGCGGGCTATTTTGTGTTCAATTTATATTCTGGAGCGTATGTTACGCGTGTGATTTGTGGTGAGAAAACGCGAGCGACGACGGAAGGGAAAGGCTCATATGGACGGTGCACTTGGGAAAGCTCGTGGGCACGACAAGCCGACAGCGTGTGCCACCGTGCGCGTATGTTGCCTATAAATTGATTAGAGCAGTTTCATTTCAACTCCCATTCGGGAATGCGTCTTATCTAGATTCCCCTCTCCACGCGGGTAAAAGTAAAAGCATTAATTGTTTCCCATTTTCTCCGTCTGCTTCTCTCGCTCTTGGCATCGAGTGTGTTTGTGTATTTTGTACATTTCCTCCCGGTCACCGGTCCCGGAAGAGTGATGAACTAGCATTAATTTCATAAATTAGATGAGTTGTTGGCGCTTGGTATGACCGTGTGTGCGTGATGTTTCTTCTTACTATCTTTTTTTTACGACCTCAAAACCCTCGTCCCTCTCCGCCTGCTCTATGTAAGCGGAAAACTAATTTCGCCCGGCTACGTCGGGATCGGGTCGAGAATATGGAATGAGAATGTGTTCTGGTTTTTCATCACCTAACGGGTTTCCGCTTTACCTTACCGCCTTTGGTGGCCGAAAACCAGCCAACCTTTCCTCACGGACGCACGCCGGTGGTGTGTCGATTTACGACCCCCGGATTCTTTACCAGCGCCGGATTACCGTTTGTTTTAACGAAATCATTTTAGTTTTTCCTTCCCCCGGTTGTGGACGATAAGAATGAGATACACCCGAGCGGAAAAGGTAAAATAAATATGGCTCAAAGAAAAACGACACATGCGGACAAATAAATGCGGCAACCGTCGATAGGAAAATTTATTCATTTTGTAAAAAAAACTGCTTCTATGGCAAACACACGTACAAACATACAATGTAAAGCGAAGATAACGAGGAAATGCCTTCTTCCAGCTATTCTGTCGGACATCCACTTATGGTGATCAATTGGCGACGGTTCCCATCGGTCGGTTGACGTCCAATTTCGGGTTGTACATTCACCTGGCCTGGCCGGTTGGTGGTGAATGTCTTCTTGATAGCGAGTTCCAAACTAGCTAATTGGCCCAACCGCCCGCTGTCCGTACCGATGCGACGATAAGAATCGCTAACAATATTGCGAAAATATGAGCGAACGTGTAAAACATACGATAGAACGGTCGCGCCATAGGTCCATATCGGTATTTTGACGTGCTGAATGTTTAATTTATTGCATAAATGGATAGCTGCTGAGCGGCTTTTTCTCTATCCGCACGAGCGCTTTTTCGTTTCGGTCCTGTTAAAATGCAGAAATAAAAGTCGACTTGGGCTGTAAAATTAGCCACCCAAGCACCCGAAGCCATCCGGAGTGGTTTTCCGGGTGTGTCCGCACTTCTGTAGATTTCACGATTTTAACGAATAAAAATCACCATTTAACCCGCAAAGGTCCATCGTTTTGAGGTTAGTAGGAAACGGGTTCAGCCTCCTATCTCTGACTCGTCGCCCTTTGCCATCTCGGGCACGATTGTGCCCGGAAGCAACTTACACCTGGCCCTTCTGCCTGGAGAGACGATTTCGGCAAATATGCATACTAAACGTGACGTGAGTCCTCCGGCGATACGGTTGACCGCGTTCGTTCGTCCCAGAGTGGTGAAATGGTAAGGTCAAACAAGTCAGTAGGTTGTGTGCATCGGGCGAACGAATATCCCACGGAGATGCCGTTTGCCACTATCTTTATTTATGACTTAATATCGGACCTTTTTAAAATAAAGTGTTGCCGGTTCGATTAACGTTTTCGCGAAAATTATTCGTTCGTGAATTCGGGGAAGCTTACGAACGCTGGCGACGACAAAAAAATACTGTCATTTCCTTGTTGAGACCATTGTATTCAATTCGGCTGGCGGGGTTTGCTCACTCGCGTGGGAACGCGCCGTCTGGGGTTGGATTGAAGGCATGCCGGTAGGAAATAATGGTTCGGATTTGAATATGTGTGCCTTGCGAGTCTTCCTCACGGTGATCCCTCGCTAACGACGAAGATGATCAGGAAGCGAAACGTTTCGACAGCGCTAGGCAGGGAAGGTGCTAAGAACGTGCTGAATACGTTAGCGATCGTCGCTAGGAAGATGTTCTTGATGATGATTAATGCCACCACTCGACCGTGGCCACTGGTGAATTATTCGACAGATTATCATATCTCAAGCTCACCGGGACGGTTGGAAATTCGGCACGGGGGCATGGTCGTAAGTTTTCAACCATATATGCCAAATACTTTTAAGCAACGCGGAAATCCCGACGAGGTTATAATTAATGGTATATTGTTTTGCTT
Source organism: Anopheles farauti (assembly GCA_000473445.2). Lineage (NCBI taxonomy): Eukaryota > Metazoa > Arthropoda > Insecta > Diptera > Culicidae > Anopheles > Anopheles farauti. The sequence continues at coordinate 5,341,464 of KI915049.1, read as the reverse complement.
TACCAAAAAATGGACCAACGCAATATCGGAGCACCATGTACGGAGACGTTATGATTCCTCGGCAGCATCTTAGCAACATTTGGTTCCATTTGTTTCGATCAACGAACGGTTCCTGCAGTGGAAAAAGTCCCTCCCCACCAGTCCCTCGGTTTTCCACGCAACATTCTTTCATGAAATTCCTGTACCTGAGACGGAGGTTCTGTTACGATTTCGTTTTTCCTTTCTTGCTTTTTCTTCTTGCCACTGTCCACCACACAACCGAACTGAAAGCTAACGGTACCGAAGGTTAGAACACACCGGTCAATTAGAGTTATTTATTAGAACTGATTCCGTCGTCGCCCGCCACAAACGCACACACGCACACATGCTCACGGTGGAGCTGATGAGCTTTGGGGGTTAAATTAGGGTTACATTTTAGGGTCCTCCCGTTCGGTTCTCGTTTTCGTTCGGTAGGTTTTTTTTTGTCTTCCCATTTTCGAGTCGCCGAACAGGAGTGGAACTAACTCCCGAAACAAGTTATAAATCGGTTTTAATTGAGAGCTTACGTACCATTTGGCGCCCGGAGACTCTTCCCACCGGAGACGTTGCCGCAACGAGAACCTTTTTTTTTCATGCGCATCTCCAGTTTTTACGAGTAGCGAGTGCCTGCCGATGCGCCCTTACGACGGGATAATCTTTTATTGCTTTATTCGTCATCATTTTCCAGTACGGAGGATTTTCTTGTTTACCTATTTCCTGTGCCTGTCCGATTTCTTGTGCGTGTGTGTGTGTGTGTGTATGCGTGGGAGGAGGAAAGGAGATGTAAGGAAGTACATTAGGTACGCAGCGATGATAATTCTAAATTTATAAACGTAGACCGGACCCATAAAAGCATTCCGCGTGCGCACGGTTCGCTCACGGTGTGGTAGTTAGCGAGGTTCTAAAAGCCCTCAAATGCCGTCATCATGTTTAGACATGGGGTGGGTAATAAACTTTTCGGTAGTTTGTAAATCGGACCGTCCCTGTCTCGCACACGCTGCTTTCATTCTCGAGATGAGGCCTTTACCTCGCGCTTGCTTCCTGAGTGCGTGTCGCGTTGCCGCGCACCTTATGTTAATGTGAGATGGTCACAAATCTTGCCTAGAGAGTTTAACGCGTGGCCCACAAAACTGACCGTCGAATTCGGAAAATCTAGCGACGTTCCGTTCCGAGGGACGGAATTTATTGGACAGTATTTTACTTTTCGGTGGAGCGATGGCAGGGTAAGCATTATTCGAGCAAATATGTCCATCATCCATCCAACGGTACACGCTGTGCCAATTGTGCAACATGCTCCAACGAGCGCTTGATGCTAATATATTCTGCCCTGGATGATGAGATCGGCCGCGGGCGGTACTTCGTGGTACATCGTGCCTTCCTCCTGCCCGTCGCTGACGCCGATAACAACAGTGCCTTATTCAGCGATTTTTCCCAGACCGAGCAGCTCCGTTTGCAATCAGCGGCATCCCATCAAGAACACGGTGGAGGTGGGAAGAGGGTTCCAAATCTTCCGTGCGATTGTGCAACAGATGTCCGCACTGTGCGGGTCCGATTGTCGTCGGAAGTAGGTTAATCGCTAATAGAAACACCATCCCGCGGGGATCACCGATTGTTTGTCAAAGAAAAAACAGGCATTTGCAGCAGGTCGACCGGACCGTCTTCCCCAGGGTTTGGGCCCATTTGGCAGCATTCGGTGTGTATGTGTGTCTGTACCGTGTGCACACAGGTCGCCGTAGCCGGTCAGTGGAATTATAAAACATTTCCCACATAAAACCTACCCCGGAGTCAGTGCGCAAAACGTACCCGTCCACCAAGCCCGGGAAAACCGTCTTCCGCTCTTCCGCCTTCGCTTTGTGCGACGAAAGGAACGCACAAAACAAAGATTTGTTCTTCCGCCGGTGGCCTGTCCTGGGTTCGAAAGCGGTAGCATCCACCCACATGCTTGCCTGATGAGTGGGAAGCAGACGTAACACGCCCCAAAACGGTGGACTCCCACTTGTCGGTTGCACCGGCGCGGGATTCGAACAAGTGGCTGACGAAAGCTACAGCACCCGGGGAAGGAGATTCCATTAATGACATCGCTTTGATTTGTCTGTCTGTCCGGGAAGCAGCGCTTGGACGCGGTCGATTGGTGGGAGATTCTCTTCCGAAACACTGCCATTTTTTCGCCTTCCGGGAGCACACCCGAAACATCCGCGGTTGGCTCAACCCTTAATTCCGCGGGTAGGAGAGGCCGCTAGCACCGAAAAACGTTTTGCTGAAGATTCGATCGCCACCAACAATAAGCGATAATAACAATCATCAGCGTTGGACAGCAGCTGTGAAAAAGTCCGCGATCGGATCGTGAAAATAACAGGGCCAAATATCAATCCGGGAGGCCGGGCTTGACGTGACCTCTCGTGGCGCATCGCGGCACATCGGAACTGCGGTAGCAACCACCGCCCATTGCAACGTCGTCACCCGGGTGCCCTGGGAACGAAGCACCACCGGGGCCGGAGCAAAAGTAGGATGAGCATTAATTTTTATATTTTATCATTTTCCACTAATTATAGTACGCCTCGGAAGGAGGTGGAGTTTCGGTACGCCTTGGTCTGCGATCACGTCGCGATGTCGTCATGGCGTAAATGTGCCGGCAATTAGTGCTGGGGTTGCGAGCTCTGCAACACTTTTCCCGATCGTCCATCCCGAATCATTAGGCGGTCGTGATGATGAAGTGTTGCTCGCAAAAATGCGTTGGTTTTTTTTTGTGGTTGGCTAAATCAGTCTAAATACTTCTAATGATCCCGAATGAGATGTGTCGTGTTTGCTCAGAACCATTATCGTGATCAAAACTGACGCATTTTAGTTTATGTGGTTATACACGATCGGCTATTTTTTGTGTCTGTCCGGCTCCGATGATCTAATTAATCTCGATTTTGATTCAGTAAAGGGGTTGGCTCTGCTCCATACAAAAAACCTAAACAGAAGCATTGATTTTTACTGCACAAAAACACAACCAATACTTTGGAATTTTATATTTAATTTTTCACTCATACTTTACTTGGTAACGAAACCGATTTACTTGGTAACGAAGTCAACATTTGAATTTAATATTTCTTTTTTACACTAATTACTAGTCTACTTTCGATTTGTATCACATAGTGAAGCTATTCCGTATTCCGTTGCTAAAATGTACAACAATAAGTTTAATTTATCTGTAAATCTATAACTTTCCTAAGAAAAATATGTTTTTTTATAGCTTCTACTTCATACATATCTTTCAATTAGATTGTGTTATATGTAAATACATTTTATAAATTTATCATGTATTTACTTTAAGTATAAATTTTATAATTTCGATTGAGCAGATATATTTCTTGTAAAATGAATGCCAAAGTGTAAAAATAAACAAGTTCACGAATTTAATAGATGATTTGAGCATTATTTTAAGTAATGATTAACTTGTTCAAGCATATCGTGATGTGTCTTAATATCTGATTACTCAGCGACTCCTGTATTTTTCAATATTTTCTGTTATAGAACGTTGGTACATACACATAATTCAAAGCGTTATCGTTTTAAATAAGATGCAGTATCTGAAATTAATTTATTATTTGAGTCAATGTGCCATATGCAATGAGTTCTTTCTGTATAATATTCATACATTTTTATCTTCATAAATCAAGAAAACTTCGTTTGACATTCAAGTAATGTATTCGCCCGCATATTTATTCAATATAATGCTTACTGTGGAATTTGTGCACCTTACTTCCGCCATCGGTGACCACTTTACTATTTTTCCTCGAGGAAAATTGATTCATTCTCGTTGAAACCGTATGATTCATTTAGCTTTGCATAGGAATGTTTCATCCAGAAGCATCCTCGCGCAACGTGCGTATCTCAATCGAGCAAAATTCCTTGTTCCCTTCCAACTCTCGTTCGCCCCAAGCCGGGACACCGATTAGCGTCCCGCGACAGTATCATCGGCGTGCGGTAATGATAATTTAATCGGTGTACAGTTAATTAATTGACTTTTAAATCTATCTTAATGAGTTGTTTGTACATTCGTCTGCATCGCCGGTGCGTCAGCCGATCGGACGTACTTAGTGTGCCACTCCATTCCGATCGCGTTCCATCTGTCCCCGTCCGCGCCAGCCCGTGTGATCTGGTTTTATTTCCCGGTCCCAGCTACCAGCTACCCGGTGGGTCGAGTTTCCCAAGCCCTAGCACTAGCAACTGCTCCAGCGTCGCCCTCCAGCGTGGTAAACTCTCGGCTACTTTGTCGTTGAGCGCGTGTGCCGGTTGAAGAAAATCATAACGATTAAAAAAAGGCTCCATCGCACACAAGTCCATTTCTCGTACTGTGTCGGTACGTTTCGCTACTGTTTCCTGGGGAAGCTCATCTTCCCCCGAGGGCTGAGATTTTTTCCTACCATTCGTTGCTACGATTTAGCTTGAATTTAGCCTATCGGGTGGGATGGTAACCACGGTGCATTATTTACTATTGGAGCATCCTTATCTAGCAACAACGGTAGCACAAAAACGAAAACAGCAAGACATTTTCATTTCACAAACGCTGATTTCCTTTTTTGCTCATCCCTCACGTTCGTGTCGCTTAACTTTGTTCGACACTAATCATTATGTTTTGCGCACCGAGCGGCCTGAAAGTACATGCTGACATGGTAGTGAACGCGGGGGCTCTATTTGCTTCGAGCTGTCGCAATGCAGATGATGATGATGATGCTGCTCTTGCCATTTGAAACTGGTTCGGAAGGCGGAGAAAGAAAGTCGTATACGGTACCTGCCGACATGCGGGAAAATTTACGCTCACCTGCCGTGAAGTGATCCCGATCGCCGTTGGAACCGATCCGACCATTCATGCCTGCGTCGCGATGCGTTTTTGCTGCGTTATTCCCCCCGCCTGCAGGCTAATCGTTCGCCGCGATCGCACAGGAAGAAGCAACATAAAAGTGGCGTTTGCACACACGACAGTTTGCTGCAACGATGGATGGAGGAAGCCGCGAGTGGGTGGGTGGGTATGAACGTATTCGCATTTACGCATTTTACGCACCGATCGCCTGGACCCAATTACGTTTTACGATCGGAAACTTCATTTAATAGCACGTTGTTGTTGGTTTTTTTTTTCTCCTGTGTGTTGGTAAAGTGATAAACCGTCGTTCCGTTATTTTAAATTTTCCAAATTGTTTGCAGTGTTTTTTTTTATTTTCTCTTACTTTTTTTCGCATCCCCTGCTCCATGCCAGCATAGAACGGTGCATCGGCTCGGTGCAGGATCACACACGCTTCAGAACTTGATCGACTTTCACTCTTCGTTAGTGGCCCGTGCTGGGCCGACCTCACTCCATCTTCGGCTCCATTCGGTTAATTATTTTTAATGATCCACGCTTCCACCTCGCGGCTGCCTGCTGCGGTGTCTTATCTCTTGCGCTGCATTCCTCGCTGGTGCAAAGTGCAACGAGCGGCGATAGTTTGGGGGGTGTGCGCTGCGTTCATGCGCCAAAGTCACGGTGCAGAATTACGATCTCAGCGTCGTCGGCTGCACGACGGTTTTGCCTGTCGTAATCTGACTCGATCGATCCACTCGGTCCGTGTGGGAAAGGCGAGCGAGGAATGGGGCATGATGTGGATGATAAGACGATCAGGAGCAAACGTCAAAACTGATCGTGATCGTGGCGGTCGTTTCCTACCACCTGCTGTCAGTTAGATATCGGTTTCTGCCCGTACCGGGGCTCGCGTTACCCTTCAATCAGTACACACAACATTTCTCGCACGGGCAAAACTAAACCAACAGCACTGACAGACGAGCGAGATCCCGGTTCCGTTTAGTTGGTCGTTCCGACGCTCCTTCTATCGGGCTTTGAATGGGTCAATAAATTAATGTAAAAGTTTTCCTCTCCGCAACGGGAAAGCCACAGAGAGAGGAGTGATGAAGCATTACGCTTGATTATGATTGAAGCGCACGAGACATCAATAAACTCGCGCGGGAGTACGATGATACTAATCTGTTGCCGTCCGGGACTGGCGGTTGCGGCAGGAGTGTTTGCGTTTGTGGCCAGAATCTCGCTTCGGGGGTCTGCCGTGCGCACGCGCGTGCGATGGTGACGGCTTCGATCATCATCACAGCACACACGTCACACGGCCCGATGCTGGAAGGATATGAAATGTTGATGCGGAACCTGGTGGACGCTAACGAGGAACCGTCATGCGTCATGCGCCCTCGCTTGGCACATATCACTCGCGATTGGCCTTCGCTTTCTTGCATTAGCAGCCCTCACAACAGGTACTTCTCAATTGACCTAGTATTTGAAGCTTCCCAATGGTCGGTTCGGAGCATTTTTTATTCAACCATTCTCCACGCCACGCCGTTTAATCTCCGGCGAACCCAGCCCCACCGTTGGTTCGGCACAATTGGACGGGTTGAACCATATGTTGAAGCATGATCATCGTTATTATCGTGATGATCATCATCATCATCGCCATCACCATCATCATTATCATTTAACAGGATAAATCATGCTGCATTCAGCATCATAAGCGAAACCTTTGCCGCGTGTATGTGACGGTATCGATCAACGGGTTTCCGATCACAGCGGGCGCATCCTCCCTGGCGTTCCGCCAGGGTACGGAATGGACCCAAGTGCATTCCGATGGGTGCATTTTTTCCTTCCCGTTCGCCTCCGGTTTGCCCAGCGCGGAAAACGACGCCACGGTGCGGTGTGACGTCTGGCGTCATTAAGGAAAAATCGCGCCCGCACCGAGAGCGAAAGGAAAGGCTTTTTCGCGCGGGGCAATTTTCGCGAAAGTGTTAACAAGCGGCAAGTGGTCACGCTTCACCGATGCGAACGGCCTGGATGGAGGTCGGTCGGAAGATCATAGGTGTAAAAACTTGACATCTACATCCACCACAATGAACGACTATTAACGCGATGGACGTTGGGCGTTTGTTTGCGTGGTTGGACAGAGGATAAGGTCCAATAAGAGAAATCACTTATAATTGATCCAATTTCGCTAAGCACTGGTGTGAAGGCGTATGGAAGGGCGCCAGTTGGTGTTATTTAATTTTGTTTAATTGTTTTTAGAAATCACTTTCAATCATTTTTAATGTCGATCACAGGTGCGAAGTGAATGTAATGATTCACTTTTCAAAGTGAATTAATGGTGATAGCAGTTGGCTGAAATCACATTACAGTGATCGCAATTCGTTTGCAACGAAAAGGAACGGCGTTTTTTGTACATTTCATCATCAGAATTTTGAAAAATAAAAACTCTTTTGCAAACATCTTCATGGTTGATAATGTAAAAAAGATATGTTTTTTTATTTTGGTTAGAAATGAAATGGTTGATTAAAATTCACTCGAATAAATTCTTCTACACTATATTTATCAAATTTTGTTTAATCAATAAACTTTACTTAAACTAGTGGTATTAGTTTTTTCTTTATTTTCCAAGCAAAAGACAAATTTTATCTAGATAGAGAAAAATAAAACTAAATGGTCACAATGTCGATTGACTTTTTATTCAACTAATTAAAAAGTGTGTTATCAACTACAAGTTAACTGTCCTACTTTGAGATGAGATCATGTGTTCGAATACATTAATGTGTACTGGATACATGTTTTGTTCTCTGTTAGACTCAGTTTGACTTTGAAATTTTAATAAAGTCTTGATTATTTTTGTTAGTCGTAAGACTTCAACGCTTTAAGAAAGCCATATCTGAACAATAATTTCCGCATTATTTTCTAATGTTGGACCAAGTTTCTTGATGATATTTAATTTTCTGAAAAATCAAGTAGAGTTTTATGCTTGAAAATTAAAACAAAATTGTACCGGGTATGTATGTATTAAATATCTTAATTTTTAGCTATATTTTTTGGAAACTAAGTGTATTGCTCAAATTTCAGTATAAGTCAATCAATAGTTTATCGTCTGTCTCTTTTTTTTTTGTATCTACATCTTTACTCTCTCTGCAATTCGGTATAACCTTAAATATTCAACATGAATGTATGTGCTATGATAACTCAATTTTGATCGGTGTTTTCCATCATGTCAAGCAGCGCAACGAATCGGCAACATTCCAGCACGACGCATCCTGCACTGCCAATAATCATGCTCCGGCCGCTCACCTAGGCCATCTTAGCCGAGTCCAACCGTTTGTCGAATCATCATCGTTTGGAGGGACAGAAAACTCAGTCAATCTGGTCAAGCGATGGTTGAATTCGTTCCGGTCGGTGATGGAAGTAGGATACAAAACGATGACAGGAGAAAGAACAAAAAAAAAGCAGGCATCACTCATCATACACCCGGATTGCCCGGAAAGCCCACGGCGATGATTACAACGGTGATGGCCGATGGGGATGTGTGGCTGCGATGATGAATAGCTGAAAGCCATTCGCATATGTGCTTGGAAGCGCCCGGGCGCGTGTTCTACAATGTTTCGCGGCTTAACTGAAGGGGGTTGCCTCGTTAGGGTTTACATTGACGATGAGGCGCTTGCACAGCGATTGGAAGTCGATGAAGCTATCGGACGGCGACTGTTTTGTTTCGATTATGAGCTCGCCTCTCCGATCGACCCCTGTTGCCGCCTGTTATCTCCTGCTTCCGGCTCGACCTTATTTTGTCGGGCGTCGGGAGTTGTTGGTGGATCGAAAACAAAGTCAAAAATTCATAATTGGCACTAATCGTGCATCGATCGGTTGGCATTTCGCGCTCGCCGTGCCCGAGTGCCTTGTTGACACAGTTCTCCCCGACATCACCGGGTGGTAGTGGTCTCGATGGTAAACACCGCGAAACAAAATTCGAAAAAAAAACCATCGTCGGCCTCCCCCGTCGCAGATGACGGAGAAGAAAAAACACCATTACACGCGGCTCTGAGAACGACCACTTGATAAGCACACTTGTCATCCACCTGACGCCGCCGCTGAATATAATAGAGATCCGCGCGGGTAGGGGAGGCGAAAAAAAACGAAACGAAACATCCGTTAGGGACCCAATTCGAGGGCTCCCGGAGTATGCGCTTTCAGATGGTTCAGCAGGGATAGGATTGGCTAAAAACCCAAACCCGGTTAGAAGCGCGTCAGGTGAGCTGGCGAGCAGAGTCGAGATGATGGCCGTGGAGTGTCGTTTTCGCGCGAGAGAATAGATTCTGGCACAAACAAAAACCCACCCACGCCCCCCCTCGGGGCACGATTTCAGCACGATCATCAAACATCATGCATCATGTTGATCATATTCACCCCGTGCCGATGGCTCATCGCTGGCTGCCGGGTAGCTAGCTCCACCGCGCAAACAATGGCACAGTTTTTCCGACTAATTGTAGCTCAATTTGCATAACCATGACGCGGGTACCCTTCGCTTCGTCGGCGCGTTACCTCATTCCTCAGCACGGATTGAAGTGCGGCTGAGCGAAGTGGTTGACTTGTCCCGGATCCTGCAATTGTTTGTGATATTTATTTTTGCACCACGCAAATTCACACCGGCCGCGCAATCGGGTCTTGAAAATTTGGTTGACAATTGACAGTTCCCCACCGTGGTTTGCTACCGTTAGCTCGCGTACGGTCGCGCAAACTACCTCGCGGAAGGTGATAGAATTGTCATCAACCTAACGGCACTCTTCAGCGTTTTTTCAGCTTCACCTCCGAAGGTCAGCCGTCGAGGGTTAGAAGGGAAAACTAGTGAACGGTTTCCAGAATGAGCCGCGAGTTCGGCAGGAACGCGAGGAAAGATGACCCGTTCCAGATAAGCGAAAGACAATAACCGCCCACCCCACTCCTCCCGAGAATGACGCTACACAAACACACAAATCAACGACGGTTTGCTGCCGTCGGTTACCTAACGTTTTTCGGCGCAACCAAAATCAACAATTCTAATTCAATTAATCTACTTCATCAGTATTTAATTACTCTCAATTAATAAAGGAACGAGCCCCGGAAGCGAGTGGGGCTGTGGGTTACTTCGGCTTTGGCGTGGCTCGATGGCCCACGAAAGTCCCACCAAACAACCCACCCCAACGCGCAGGCCGGTCGGAATGTATGGAGCATTATTTTTGCCAATTATTCTGTGTACACTCTCGAACCACTTGCGGGGGATTGGACGGGTGGAGCATCGCAGCGCAGAACAAACGCACGCGCTCGAGTGAAGAATACCGACGAGAGGGCCGCCTGTTTCTCATATTAGAATGCAAAAAAATGTTGAACCCGTTAGTGATGGAATCGACGGGGCTACAGAACCAGGTGGAAAGCGTTGTCTTTTTTTTCGTACCCTTTTCTTGAAGGTGAAAAACATCCCAAAGGGAACGAAGGGTGTGTTGTTGTTGTTGTTGTTGTGGGACGCACCGTGGAAGGTCGAACCGGCGAATGGGGCCGGGTTTGGCCGCAGCGCCCGAAGCGCCAAGCCATTAAAGTGTAACATCTTTATGATGGAGTTCTGCTTGCGCGTTCTGCTAATGCTCGTGGTACCGGCAACGTCCGCCGGATTTTAGGTGGAACGACGATTCGAACGGCGGGTTCTTGGGCCGCGAGGTGCGCTCGTGAGAAGCTGACGACGCTGGGACCATCCCCGCGTGCGGGGGTATGCATCGGGAACGGGAAGAAACGGGTCCCGCGTGAAGATGCTCGCGAATGGAGGACACCGTAAGGAAGCCCCTAGAGCGGGTCGTTTTTCATGGGCGATCGTGGTTTTGCTGGCAATCTCTGGCCTTGGCCATGCCCGGTGCAACGTGCGTCTTGCTGTTTCTCCAAACATTGCCGCACCACTTTTGACCACACGGAGCAAACAAAAACAAATCCGAAAGACAATAATATATTTGTGATAATTCTTCTGCACGGAATCGCGAAACTCGGCGACGGCCAGCCCCGTTGCCTGCAAACGAACCGGTGCCTAACCTTTCACCGGTTTGTAGCGCTGCAAACAAGATGCCTCCGACCGTCTCGTGATCCGCGTGGCAGCACCTACACGTGGAACCACCCTGAAGCAGTCGCTTTTCCTTCTGCCGTTCTGCCGGTGGAAAGCAAAACACATACACCAAAAAAAAAATCTGCGGCAGCGGCAGAATCCAATCTGACGAGTGAAAAAATAAATAAAATAAACATCCTCACCGTCGCCCGAACCCGAATGCATTTAATTTATCGATAATCAAATGCAAAATCGTGTACAATCAATATTTGTACAGATTATTTATATGCGAACCGCGCCCGATGAAGTTATCTGCTGCGCGCTTCAATTGCAAAATAAATGACTCCTTTAATAGCAATTGGCCACGGTGCGGTTAAGCATTTCCATTTCTTTCTCCATTTTTTTCCTTTGTACGGCACGAGCACGAGAAAAGCAGTGGTGCATTTCGCGATGGTCACGCCGCACCGCGCACGGGCAATATTTGGTGGTGAGTTATGTCTGCGCGTGGTTAGATGAATGAGTCGTACCGCGCCTATCGATTGTGGACGCGTTTCCGATGCCGCCCTGGGGTCACTACTCGGCCGGCTGTCAAAACAAATGCTCACGTTTCGTGCTCCCAGTGCCGAGATGCGGCGAATGTCAAAATGTGCGGTCGATCTAATTTTTCCTACCGAGAGCGAGAGATCGGCTAATGCATTCCTACCGCGAGATGCGCGATCACGACCGCTGCCAACCCGACCCGGGTGCATATTGAATCAGTTGGTTCGTTTCATGTCCTCGTTTGCGGCGCGCACGGGGAAAAACGCGAACCGCGCTCAATCGTGCCGTAAATCGGCACCGTGCGGACCGAAGTGACAGACACGCTGGGCTGCTGATGCTGGGATTGCAACACACAAATTATAAACAACAACCATGCGTGTCCGGGCGGACCTGGCGAAGAGTGGCCGGGTGACCGGACAGTCGGGACAGTGGAGGTTGTCGTGTCAGCACGATTCAGGGATATTTAGGAGGCCAGCTCAAGGTCCTCCGATCGGAAGGTACAAGCGGCAGGGAGGTGAAACGGGGCGGCATCTGGAAGGAATGTAATCGCAACTGTCAACTACGAGCCGGGTGTAAAGAGTATCGCGGAGGAAAAGGAAGCGCTTACAATGTGGCGTGAGCAGCGGATTCTGGCTCTGAACGAAGGATACTTTTCACGCGATCGTAGCATGTCCCACGAACATGATTCTTGTCTAAGAATGAGGATTCATGGCACTTCATTGAATTTTATGATCGTTATTAGATAGTGGAAATGATCTCTTCTATCGATTTAAAGGTTTGCAATGGTTTTAATTCAATTTTCTTTTTTGTCAAAAAACATTGGACATGGCTTATAACTTAAATTTTTAACATGTATATCAATTGGAAATGTGTGTAACTCTATGCATAGTAAAGAGGGTTTATGTTTTATAGTGTTTTTGTGTTTTGTTTTTGTTAAATAATCCGTTATTCGTTACTATAAAATTAAGAAATGGTCATAATTTTTGGGCTCCTATATTTTCTTTTCATCCACATCAAATGTGTTGTATGGGTATTAAACGCCTCATGACATTCGTAAACACATCGAATAATTTTTGTGTGAAGCAATCACAGAAGAAAAATAAACATAAACAATTCTCATCTCATTTTGATAATCAGTATCGGATCGTCAAAATCAGATGGATCGAAACGTTTAATATAGATAGCTTCTTTTAGAGTGAGAGTTGACCAATTTTGTTTGCAATATTTAAATTAATAATATGGTTTATTTTGAGGGGAATAATTCAGTTTATAAACATTTTCATTGAAATTAAAATTAAGGCACATGATTATTTTTTGCTCATATTTTTTCGATCATGTGCAAACATGTATGCATTATTTACAGCGTATTATTTTCCCCAATGAAATGTGACATTAATCGGTTGTACGACACACATTTTTATGCTCGATGGTGATTCCCAGCAGACCGGAAAAACGCTTCCCGTCAAGAAGTAGAACATTAAATCCCGTTGCGATTGCCCTAATGCTGCTCACTATTGACTAATTTCTACACAGCTCCCCACAGCAGCAGGTACACCGTGATTGCCCGGCAAGGGCTGTTTTAGCAGCCCTCGATGATATCTATATTAATTCATTTTTCACGCTTAATTGAACATCCCATAAATTACATGCGGCAGCGCGCTGAAAGCTCTGGAAGAACATAGCGCAAAATTAAATAAATAAACGGCTTCCACCAGCCAGCCGCGTACCTCAAGCAATCGAAAGTACAACCCATGGGGATGACCAAGAAAAGGTAGGCAGGCGGTGTGTTCGGTGTGATCTTTCGTGCAAAAACAATCATCATTATCATCTACAACAGCTGTGCAGAACAGCAGCAACAGCAGCAGCAAAAACCATAAATAAACTGTACTACCCTTTACTGGTAGAACAAACTCTTCACACCTCGGTGAGGTTGGTGAACAAAAGCCAAACCAATGATCGAATTACGGTTTCGGTGGAAACGCTTTTCCCGAGGTTGGCAAACATTTTCCGCTAGAATAGACACAATCCGCACGCTGTCGGCGTTGAAGCGTTGAATGCTGCAGCGCAATTCATTAGGGTACGATGTGCTGGGAAGATGGTGTCGGTTGGGTTTCGAGGTTTTAGATAAGTTTCACAAATCATTACCACCGAGTAATGGGAGCCCAACATCAGATGTCTTGATCCGTACAATCGGCAGGCTTGCGTTCGTATTTGTATATTTCGAAGCACTAAACGTACCCATCAAATCACGCCATCGATCGTTCGGCATGGCAGCGTTATGCATCCAAGAAGTGCAGCGAGTAACATAAAGAACCGTACATGAGCGAAACGTGTTTGTTTTGCACGGCAATTTGATTAAGGCTCGCACCTTCGACCGATACGTTCGGTTGCATAACGAACTGCCCTGCTGCTGCTCCCAAGCTTCGGTCAAGTCCGGTTCGAAATTCTCCTTTCGGAGCCTCCCGGTGCTGCAGAAGCGTAGCTAAAGAACCAGAACATTATGCAAACGCTGCACGCTGTATATATCGCACATAAAGATGCAAATTAAGATAAATTGTTCAACATACGGCTGCCGTTGTTGTGGGGTGTGCGGTACGCGACCATTTGCCCAGTTAGCTCACCTCTTCCGGTAATGGGCCCGGTTTGGACACACTAACCCATGCGATCAGGATGAGCCCGCCCTTCCGACGTTTGCGGCCGTTAAGATCCCGGCTCCGCAGAACGCTCGGAACGCCTCGAGTTTATTGTCTTTCTGCGACTTGCGACCATCGCTGTGTTTCGATGCACTCCTTCATCTAGAATTCACAGTCCTTCTCAACCCCTTGCCACCCCTGCACAAGAGCTTAAAGATCAACTAGACAAAGCTCCAGAAAAGCTTTGAACGAAACTGGCGAGTTTGTTTTTCCAGCTGGTTCCCAGAATAAAAAAAAAACAAACTTTAATGGTTGGAGCGAAAATTCCGAGTAAAATTCCGTGCTTGCATGCGCGATGAAAGATCTCCCGGAGTAGATTTAAAATTGAAACAAATAGGCAATCAATTGTTCTTCGTGTGTCCGGTGTGGCTTGGCGCAAAGGTCTGGCACGAAAGCTGGTGAAGAGAAGGCTGGTTACGCTTTTATAGCCCACTCCCCCCCCCCCCTCTCCCTCTCAGCATTTTCCGACCATACGTTCCGTGGGTGGGTCGCGGTATGGCTGCGACCGTAAGGGTTCTTTTTTTCTCCTGACAATAATTTGCGTGCCATTTTGCATAAACTCTGGCCCTACAAAATTCCGAAGGAAAGCGCGTCTGGCAAGCGGGACGGTCCCAGGGAAATGGGCAAAGAAGGAGAAAAGATTAATAAAAAATAAATAAAAAAGGAAATAATAAAACGCGCGCTCGCGCTGGTGGCAGCGGCGGTGATGCGCGGAACCGATTTGTACCGTAAACGCAGCATAAACGCAAGCACACAGGACGCGAGGACGAGGAAAAGAACCCGCCAGTGTGAGGCCGCCGGTAAGCAAACAGCAGTAAGAATAAAACGTTCTCGTAAACATTTAAATTACCCATTAAGTGGTGGGCATAAATTTATTAAATTACACGCCACCGCTTCGCCCAGCCACCAGTTCTCTCACGGGGCTTCTGCTCATTTCCATACGCTTTGCTCTTGTTCTTGTAGTTGCGTCAGTGTCGTACCGGGGATGCTTCCTTCCGCTTCTGATAGCACGGCTTGCGGTGTGCGGAGCGCGTAGAGATCATTTCTTTGCTGTCGTTGTTGCTGCATGTGGAACAAAAACTGGCTGAATATTCCGTACGAAAACGAACTCAGTGCAGTCGAACGTAGTGCATCTTGCCTTCATGCAAGATCAACCCATTCAACGATTGATAGCGAGACATACGACGTGCCCGGTGCAGTACAACAGAAATTCGCTTCTCCACCGATTGTTCTCCATCGACGAGCGGCGAGCAGGTTGATGCGTTGTCAAACGCGCGACCCGAAGCTGTCACTTCACTGCGCATGACCTCGCCCGCCATCGTAACAACTCACGATGTTAATTCGATCGACTCATCTTGGAACCTTGTGCGAACGGCGGTCGACAAGGGGAACGCTGAACCATCGGCGACCGGCAACTTGTGAGAAATCAATCAGCTGACGAGCTCGTTGACACTGACAATCCGCGCATGCGGCGGAACCGGATGATTGACCGACGAATGCGCACACCGGTCAAGCTTCTGAAGCGACATCGTACTGGGCAGGTCACTGGCTAGCTTTACTAATTTTCCGCTCATCAGCCATCAAACGAAGTTCGTTTGCTTCGCGGTGGTCAGTTTAAAGCCGCCACGTTCGTGTCACTGTCACGGGGCGGCGGTGATACGTTCAAAACGGCTTCGTTTGCCTGTCTCTGTACGCCTCACTCGCCACTGGCTGATTTATTGATATGTCATGGGCGGACTTGCTGAAGACGATTTCAATTTACCCCGCATAGATCGTTCTGTTGTTGGTGATCATCGTTTGGGCCACTTTGAATAGACATGCTGCTCATCCTTTCTGAAGGATGTTGCATACATCTTTGGGACGCTACTTTTCGATCAGGACCTTAGGCTACAAACAAACTTGGCTTTACTCGGACGCAAAGTTTATTTGACACTTCGTTCAAAGACCGGACGATGCTTTCGCAAAATTTTCCCTCCCGGTAATTTTTCAGAAGTCCATTTACGCTATGTTTTATGTTTGGCTAGGTGTTAATGCTCTCTAAATTACACGTTGCGTTATTAAAAATTTTCCATCCACGCGCGTTTTCTGCTTTTTTTTTTGTTGTTTTACTTACTGTCCAAGAACACAGGTAGCACCTTCAGGCGCATTGTCGTATATTTGAACGGTAATTGAATATTCGATGGGCAATTTGGTATTATTTATAGCCCTCCACCGAAACGCCGGAAACCATCATCAAACGTCAACGGGTCAACCCGGATGCCCAATCTCGGCACCAGACACCTTCCGTCGGTGGGTTGTCTTTGCGATTTGATTGCAATTTTCCACCCGCATGCCAATCGTGCCACCGGTGCGACCTTAAAATGTGGCCTCCGGTTTCCATTCTTCCTTTCGCGCTGTACTCGTTTCGTTTTTTGTTCTTCTCTTCCCGCTTTTATTTGTATTTAGACCGCCGTGTAGAGCGTCACATGGTAGGCAGGCGCGCAGGCAAGAAGCAAACCGGGGCTGTATGGGGGAGCGAATGCAAATATACGACCTGGAATGCTGCCGACCCACGCCATCTCAGGCGTCATTATCATTCGACATCGCGAATGTCGATCGTCTTCCAGTCGCGTGCGTTACCCCGCTGAGCTCATTCCCGGGCGCCAGGGTTTCGCACCCCTGCGGGGAAAATTTCTGCTGACGGATTCACACAGCGGTGTGGTGCGATGCATGGTGGTGCTTTTATTTCGCATTGCTCCAACCCCATATTATTAGGGTTATCCACGAAGGTTTTATTCCCCCATTCTTGCGTACGGTAGCACGTTGGGCCGGTGAGAATGAGTAGGTGGCAATAAAATTGGGTCAGAATAATCGCAGCCGCTGCCATTATCAACACCTTCGTTACGCTGCAACTGTGCTCGCGATCGCAGCTGCTCGTGCTGCGTTCTGATTTTCTTTCGGGATATGCGCATTATGTCATGTTTCGTAAAATATGTTATAGCACTTATAGCACATGTTATAGCACATGTGTTTCCGTGATTTGTTTCGTTGTCGTGCTAAATTTTCATTAAGAACTATACACTCACACGTTTTTATTCGAATCATTTGTTTTCAAATCGTGTGCAATGCAGTAGTGATATGAAAGAAAGATATTAACGTAAGTCAAAAAAACATGTGAGGTGAAAAAGAAATAAATATTAAAAAACTGGATAAATGAAATATTTAGTTTTTATCTCTTTGAAGATAAATATTACAATGCGTATTGATTGATTCAAACAAATTGCCAATTATATTAGAATTATAAATCATTCGTTTATTAATCATAAAAATGTGTGTTCAACACTCTTCAACTCTATTTGTTGTCTGTCTTACATAATCATAAAGAATAATTGTCAACAAATATTGGATTTTACTAATTTTACGAATATTTTTGAATTTACAACATGAATGGTAATCATACAATTTTTTTATGAAACAGAATTTTATAGTTTGGTTGACAATCAACTTCAATTATTCAATTTAAGTAACTCTGAAATTTTCATCCTGGCTTGTTGCAAAAGTGTCAACATCATGATCATCTTCTATGTTTGGTCATATCTCCTACAATGTTCAGTAAAAACTCAAATTTGAAACGAGCTCGAAACATAGTCTAGTATGTCTGTCATACCGCACTACTATCGCATACCTTAGAACTTGTCGTTGTTTTCTGCCGTTAGCAATAATTTTGAATAATTAATTTGAAACACATTGACCGCAGTGTCGAGTTTATGGAACTTTATTCAAAATAATAGCACAGTAGGTACTTGCACTGATTAATAACTCAAATTGGACTGTAAATTTCAAGATCTCAGTTCTCACTCACTAATTTCATGGTTATAAATATACGAGTATTCATCTAGTATACGTTGAAGTATTATTTGTTTAAAAAAAAATTTCGAAATGCTACTAGCACTTCCTAAATTAGCAACCCTATTGAACTCCCAAAAAGCTTCACTTAATTCCAAACGTCATAACATGATGAGCGGAATCCACTTAGTACGGAATTCACCCGCTTCTTCCGCAACGCAAACCAATAGCAGGAACTAATCACTAAGCAGATTCGGAAGCGCGCTTGCCGCTCTTTATTTCAACTCACTTTTCGTATAGGCTTTGTAATTAGGCTCGCGTTACCAAACCCCAAACAAGGCCACGAACGTGGGTCACCGCACCGCCCGTGCACTGGGCATGGGTGTGAAATGAGCGCAGCCAGCACGAGCGTAAGATTTTCCGATTTAGTTTTTCATGCCCTGGGCGTAGAATTGGCATACCTGGCTTGCCGCCTATCTTCCATCCGGCATTCCAGCACCGAGTGAAAGGTGAAAGGTAATGGACATGTGGATGGATTTTTTGGCAAATCTTTTGCATTAGCAACGTTGCGGTGGTGGGTGGCTACTCCGTGGCAAATAGCTTCTGGCCTTTTTTTTCTTTCCCCACTGCACAACCCGCGCTCTGTATACGGTTGATGAAATTAGAGCTCGCAAATTATCCGCTTCCTGGACATTTCTCTTTTATTTACACGACGCGCAACTGCGCAAAAACAAACACACCGAGCAAGTGCTGCCACTTTGCGTTGTGCTTCGACCAGCATCGGGTCCATATCCGTTCCTAATTCGGATTTGGAGGTTTGGTTTTAGAGTTGTTTTTTTTTTCTTGTGGTAGTTTTTCACTTTTCCAACGACTTTCTCCACAGTCGCCAGTCGTGCAAGTCGCGGCAGTAGCTAAAGTGTAGATTATAGAGTATCGGAACGCTGTAGCTTCTTGTCAGTCATCTCGCACTTATCGAACTCCTTACCAGCGCCGAAGTTAATCCATATTTCACCCGCTATCCAACGCAAGATAACGTATGTGTTTACCCGGCCCAACACCAGCTCGCCGGCCAATACACTTTACCCGCAACATATTTTTTCGTGTACGCGTTATCCCTTTTAGTGGCTTGTTTCTCGTTTCTTGTACCGCTCGCGCAACCTCAACCCTAGTTATTGTCTTTTTTATTCCACATCGCACAAACGCAAATGTACTGCCCGAGCCAGCAGATTTTGATCTACAACACACCGAGCGTACCGGGCGAAGGAGACGGACCAAAACGAAACCATGGGCAAAGGAGGACCGGTCGCACTTTATTGATTCTGTATCCCCCCGCGGCAACTGATATGTCTGTCTATACGATCAAATCGGGCGTAGTGTATCGAAGGGTATAACCCACCGCTACGCCGCACGCCGTAGCTCTCCTTGGCGGAAATAACAAATTTCGCAGAACGCTAACCAGTCCCTAGACCAGGCCCTAGACGCGTCCCCTTCGATGAGCACCGTCGAACGCGCTCGCCCTTTCGCCGTCCAGTTAACTGTTCTGTGTGGTTGAGTTTCTTTAAATTGATTGCTGATGCCTTCACCCGCGATCTCGCCTTGACGCGCGAGGGCGACTTGCGAACTTTGCGACGCTATCTTCGCGTTCTAGGCCCTTTCAGCCAGCTGATTCACCGGCGTCCTAGGCGCGTGTGTGGACCTGGGGAAGCCTGACTGTGCGCGATGGGGAGGGGACAAGTTATTTATGCGCGTTGTATGTACCTTCTTGCGTTGCATTACGCCAGAATGAATCATGTAAACTATCGATGGGCGAATCGTTCTGAGCGTGTGAGTGCGCGGAAGTGAGAGGTGATAGAACTTTAGAATCGCAAATAGCAGACGAAAACCAAAAACAAAAAAAAAATAAACAGCCATCGACTACACAAATCGAACTCTATTCCTGCACCTTTCGTTAATCAACCGGAGCAGCGACTTCGTGGGATGATGCATCGTCGTGCGGCTCCGTCCGGAATGTGCAGAATGTGTGTGCGATTCTCGCGTGATTCTGTCCCGTTTCCCGCGTCCCACCACGTTCTTTGGGTGGGTGGGTTGACTAGTTGCCTGCGAGAATGAGTTATACACAAACGCACACATGTACATGCCGTGCCGAGCCGGTGCGCAATCGCGTGGAATTGATTACGAAAACATCGTCAAGCAAACACTCGTTGGTCCCGCCGGCGATGCATATGTAAGCGGAAATCCTATAATTCGTCACTTAATCTCTTGATCGTTGTTCGCTTCGGCTTTGGCACAACACATGAAGAATATGTAACGCTTGTTGGTTTTTGTGTTTTTGTTTTATTTTTTGTTGTGCGCGGTCGTTGTCGTGGTTGGTGCATCTTTTTCGTGCACTTACTGTCCACTTTGATCGCGTTTGGCTCTGTTCTTTGGCTATACACTGAATGATTTTGTTTCCCCGGCGGTGGAATGATTTGTTCATCGACACTTTGCCGAACGATTTATCAGGATTCAAGATGCATGACGGTTAACATGTCGGTGGTTTCAGGATATCCAGTAGGATTACGATACTTGGGAAAATGAATTGCGATGGTTTTTGTTATTCCTATTTCTATTCCTTTTTATTCCTATTTTTATTTTTGATTCTTTTACTTGAACATTTTTCCTATTATTTAAAATTTTTCCACAATTTGTTTTCCTTCTTATTCAAATTTATGATCACAGTTTTTATTACGACATTATGCATGTTATTTTTAAAATTACATTCTAAATATTGTTGTTTCTTTGATAATGGTTTGTTGATTTTAAAAATCCAACATAATAATACACTGTCAAGTGTTCTGTTTAGTACCAAAACATAGAAATTCGACATGCTCTGATCTAATTTATTTAATATCCTCCTACAAACTAGTCAAAAGCGCAAAACAGAGCGTTTGGCGAAGGTATATGCGCAAAACAACAATAAAAACACGCTTAAGTGATTGAAATTGGTCGAGATCTTTACGTGTTGGACGAGGCAGACGGAATTTATGGTCTAGTAGATAAGCGCACCCGGTCTAAAATTCATGTTAGATGAGGAGACTAGCGGAGAGCAAGCAACACACAACCAACAGCACCAAGCAAACGGTTGCTCGAAGGTAAGAAAAATGGTTTGATAAAAAAACGCGTCGTAGAAATTGAATAAAACAAAAGCCCGCTTTCAACCACCGATCGGCGTCATATCGTTCTAGCTGTCCTAGCTCCGAGATATCCCACCCTCGGTGCGGTCCATGCGAGAAGGCGGATATACGTGTGCTTGCGTGTGTGCTTTCGCGTTCATGTGCTCATATACGTCGTTCAACTATACATCTGTTGGCCAGATCAGACCGCATCGTCCTGGTGCCTTCTTGCATTGACGGTACGGTACGGTTCACTAATCTTATCAATGGGTGCGATCGAAACAAATCCCGGCATAGTGTGTGCACTACACACACACGCGCGCGCAGATATGTTCGGCGACGGAGGCATCGCGGCAGGGAAACAACCTCCCCCCTACCCTCCACAACCTGGCCAGCCCGGCATGTGGTAGACGTGCTCGCGTTCTCACCCGCGGTTCGCTGGTACAACATAGAAACATGAAATATTCATATATGTAATAGAGAGTAAATTTTGCGCTCACGCTTCTCCGTTGCCTTTGTATTGAATTAAGCAAAACACGGAGGCAAACCCACCAGCCAGCCCGTCACCCTCCGCGCCAGAATTCGCGAACGCTAACGATCAATAAAACGTACGATCGACCGTTCTTTCCGGTGAAGCAGGAAGACGATCCAAACCGAAAGTATAAAAAAACATGTGCAAAACCAACACAAACAAAACACACGACACCAACCTTGCCCGACATAGCCACGTTCCCCCGCACACGTAGATCAAATTTTTCCGATTGCACCAGAATGTGGTCTGAGGATGCGGCTTTTCATGTTTTCCGTGGCTCCTACTGGCGGCGAAGTCCGAATGCTGGTCGCGGAAAAGATGGTACATGGTCAATGACTTCGAGCCTCGAATCATCATCGTTGTGTTGTTTGTACTTGTATACGTTGTGTGTCGAAGTGTTTCTTCATATTCAAGGGTGTTCCCAGTCGATGAGATTCGTCACTGGGCTCGGTATCTATATCTCATTTACTTTACTTAATATTTATTATGAAACATGCAAATAATAAGCATTTGCCTTTTTCCTATGCCCTTATGATATTAGCATCGCTCATCTAGCTGTTATAACATAATTAATAGCTCGTGAAAAGGTATGTATATGCCATATTAGAATAAATTTCATTTAAATGACATTTTAAGGACAAATTTATTGATATTAATATTTTAATCTTAATACTAAGTCGATTTCATGCGGCTTTAATGATTCAATGTGTTTTTTATTTTATATCTGTAATTTACAATATGTCTAAAAACTTTATATTGTCTTACAGTGTTTTACAATATTTCTATTTATTGCGATTTTGTTTAAAACGGATTATTAAAAGAGTTGGAACGTCGATCAAACCAACAATTTTGTAATTACGATTAGTATGTTTTTATTGGTTCGATTTTTACGCTTTGTTCATTACTAACCATAGCAATAATTACAACAACAATTTAGATATTTTAAATATAATAATAAAAGTAAAATATTTTAATTAATCATGGTGTGTTTAAAACAAAACCATGCTAACATCTTAATTGGATGTTTCTGATGCTCTCGCAATATTCGTGTAGAAAGCAGTCCGGAAATAAAACTGCTTACTTTTCTTGTTCCATATTACTCATTTTTGCGTTATGGGTAAAACGAGCGCGAATGAATGGTGCTTCGTATCGCATATAGTAGACCGTACTAGCACAGTACGATCAACTCGTATTATTGTATGAGCGTACAATGTGTCGTTCGCCGTACGAAGCTGTCGCAAGCTGTCCCCATGTTCGACTCATGTCACGACGAATCGGCTTACCATCTTTGCCGCGTAGTCAAATTACATAATTAGCCAAACGGACAGAGGCAGTTGCCAGCAAAACACGACCGGTGCATCCTTTTACGATCGACCGCCTCCGACACGCACCGTGTTTTAGTGTACAGCCGCACGGCACACGCACACACGGCTCGTGAACGCGATTGGACAGGTGGACATCGTCGGCGGGGACTTCGTGTGTTCTTCCTCCTTCCGCTTGCCAAACACTCGTCAGCGACATCTTTGGCGCTACTGACGCACTGGATGCAATTGAAAGTCAATCCTATTCGGGATTGCCTGTGACCGTAGCCCGTGACAAGGTGCATCCAATGCCGGAGTGTTTTGAGCCACTGAAATGCGAGAACTTGCCCAGTTACGCAGTGGATTCGTGTCCGGTACGATGAGGGTTGTTGCGGGAATACGAGGCGGGATCCTACAGTTCGCCTTTCCGTTGGTTAATATTCTGTATTTGGTGCTGTGTCGTCACCGAACTCTCACCCGATGAGGTACTTCGACGATCTTCGGATCGTTCGGAATCATTCATCACCGCATGGTGGTGGTGGTGGTGGTGGTGCGATCGGCAGCCAAGAAGAGACAGAATTGCATTGAAATCCGATATTTTGACAGTTTGATATGTAAAACAGAAGCAGGAACAAATTAATGAAAGCAGAATGGTACGGTGGACCAGCCCCAGCGCTTCCCTACGCCGCCGATGACGACTGCGACGACTGCGGTGCAATCAGGAATTCTTGTACACGTAGACAGGAGTAACGTTTTGGTAGGGTTTGGGGCGGTAAAGGGACACACGGCTAACCACATCACGGATACAATCGAACGGTTATGCCTGCATGCCGCATAAGAACGGTGGCGGTGAGTGTGCTGAGGTGATGGCGCCGGCTGAGGTGAGGCAGCACAACAGGATCGGTCCGAAGTAAGCAGCCATGGTCTTGTTTTTTTTTTTGCGCTCCCGCCACAAGTCCAAATCGGGCTCGCGTAAGGATGCAAAAATTCTTTCCCTTTTCCGGCACTGCCAGGCGCGTTCCCCTGCGCCCCATCTCCCCATTGCGGCATGTGGAATAGATCGATGATTACGGACTTTTCCGGGACTTGCCCCTACACCGAATGCAACGGGCGAGCCCTTGGCTCATTTGGGCTCGATTCCCTCCCCGCTCTCGGTTCGGTCTGCACACAGAGCACACGAGCGGGCAAATCCGCAATCCCGCATTGCGACAGAGAATGGCATCACAGTGGAACGGTGCAATAATAATGAAGAGTTTATTGAATTATGCTATCCCGTCCTGCGCTTTGCGGAGTGCGTTTGCGTAATGCGGAACGCATGCATTCCTCGCATTCGCTCCGGTTCCACGTTAATAAGGATCCGTTTTGGTTTATCGTGATCTTTTCGGCGAACTTTCTGCGCGCGCGCGTGTGTATACTTTGGGGCAAAGGGCTGTGGATGCATCTGAGGGTGGGTGAAGCTGACGAGCGCTGTGTGGCATAACGAGATCAATCCAAATGATGGGTTCTCCGATGGGCTTAGTAGTTCCGAATAGCCAACAAGAACAGATGTATACAGCTAGGCAGTGCAACCTACATTCAGCATAACAGCTCGAATGTTAAAAACGAAGAAGACCATGGGAATAAAACGGCAAGCGAAGGAAAATGATCACGTTTCGCGTTCGATTCTGATTCGCCAAGTAATCATATCTTTATTAATTGCCCGCAATACTCTGCGGAGAAGACTCTTCAGAACTTCACGTGTGACGTCATCCAAGAGCAATGTAGTATGTAAAAGATTTCTGCGAGTCCCCGAGTGGATTCTCAGCACACCACCAGATGATCTTGTGTCTGTGCAAACAAAAATACGTACGCGCTTGCGTGTCAAGCAACAATGACACGAGGCTACTTCGCGATCGACAAGAGCTCCGTAAGACGTCAAATACAAAGACCACAAACTCGTAATGGTTGCTTCGTTTGCATCCGGTAGGAATACCCACGATCAGCCCATTAAAACCGCTTAATTAGTTTCATTAAATGTAAAGAAATACACCATTCATCGCTGGGAGCAACAGATACTCTCAAGCAACTCCGTAGTGGGGTGGAGGAAAAACTTCTCGTTCCTTTTCCCTTCCATGACGTCACCGGCGAGCATTGTCGGTGTCGGTCAGATTGCTAATCCAGTAGAGAACTCGTTTCATTCTTGAGCCTCGAACTTCCGCGTGCAGCGCGAACGAGGAACGGGGTGTAATGACTTGTGAAAATAAATTCCACCGCCCAAACCACGGGTTTAGAGCAGCCGTTTGAAAGATATGCACATATCTTGATGAGATATGTGTGATTCCTGTTGGTTTTCAATTGCACAATTGCTGCCCGTGCTGGAGTATAACTTCCTCTCCGGCTGACTCGTATTTGTTCCTACCTGACCCGAGAACATGTGGCAGATTTTTAGTAGATAAGTAAAATTGGCTGCAGCTCGAAAGTAGCGCCTGCAGTACTTAATTAGCCAAGACTGAGCGCGTATAGATTGTTAAACTAAAGCTCAAGCGCTTTCGAACAGGTCTAGGCAGCTTCCAAGAACTTCTCGCCAATACTGTTCAACGGTTGCCGCAGTTCCCGCTAGACAGGCAGGTGTCGGTAAATGCATATTACAGGTGCACCTAGAGGTTCTCGGGCCTACGACAAGACTCATTACTTCGTGGAACTGGCGGTCGCTACTATGCTCCAGAATAATGTGAGAAAATTTACACCACAAGACAACGAGCGGAGCAAAACTGCAATGCTAAGAGGCGCACCTAATTGTGTCCACCATTGAAGAATGTAAAGTAACCTTTGAGCTCTATAATTGAATGCTTGTGATTTTCTCAGCATTCGCATTTCTCAGATTCGATATTATAAATAAAATTATTCTTTCATTATTTTTATGTTTTTATATCTGGCATTTGTATTGTATTTATTAGGAAATATATAGAATAATAGAAAATAAATAATAAAATAAATAAATTAAAAAAATAAAATATAAAATATATCTTGAAAAATAAAATTTAAAATTAATAAAAAATATGTAATTTGTAATGAAGGTTAGTTACGAAATTCTACACAATTTAAAGATAAACTGTTGTGCTACCTTACCCTAAACGTAAAAAAATCAGTCAGTTTTTAGTTATTATTGTTATTTTTATTATTAATTAAATGAAATTATGTGAAAAATTAAACGGCTGTAAATGTATGATTTCCAATGTTAAAAGAAGATGGAATCGACAAAAACTTCATGGAAATCAGTAGAGACGGATTAACTCGGTGAATTAATATATTAGTGTGAAAGGTTATTGAATAACCCAAAATTAGTTATTGATTAGCTATCTATTATTTAGAAAGGTTGAATTCAACTGCTGAATATCTGAACTGCTTTTTGCTATTGTTAGCTTGGCATCATATTAGAAAACATTAGTATAGAGTTTAAAACGGGCATGATAAATCCTTTATACTTGGTGACATGGTGACATTTAAAACAACCTTTAAGATCTCCCAGAAATTACTTGGAGCTTATTATAAATGTACTTAATGTTTATTAATGTTCTTTTCAATAGACAAGCTACTAAGATAGAGTAAAATTACTTGGAGCTTATTATAAATGTACTTAATGTTTATTAATGTTCTTTTCCTTAGATAAGCTACTAGGATAGAGTAAAATAGACTTGCGAAAAGAGTGTACCAATTAGGGCAGTAAATAATCATTTTATTACTATCAGCACATGCGTTATATTACTAGCAATATTTCATAAAGTCTTAGCAACAACAATGCAACAGTTGTTTTTCTCTGAAGGAAGAGATAACTGTAGCACCGTCCATCGCATAAGCTGGTCTCACAGAGAGGTGCCCCAAAAATGTTCCCTAGTGAAGGATGATTTATGTGCCATTAGCATTACGTAGCCACGGTCAACTGTTGCGGCGGCGTGTCCTGCGGATTGTTCTTATCGCCGTTTGGTTTTGCACCCATTGATAGAGGTGTCCCCGTGTGCACAGCGCAGCGTATGGTGCCTGATCCCACATGGTGGTCTCTCTTTGTTTCTCGGATTCTAAATTTCATAGCGTCGGAATCGGATGCCGTGTCGCGCCAGTGGTTGCTCTACGCGACGATCGTGCTAGAGTTTTGTTTCGTTTTTTTTTTGTTCTCTCTCTTATCATATCGGTCACATATTGTGTTAACCTGGCAGAAAACGAAGTCAGAACGCGATCGCACGCGGCATATCAGCTCAGGTTGCTGAACCGGTCGTTAGCCAAACTCTCCGTACTCTGGCTGGTGCCTGGTGCTGCTGCCGCTGCGGTCCACATCGCGGCAGGGCAAGATGATCATTCTTGGAAAGTGCTGCTTTACAAGTCGTTAAAGGTTGTACACAATCTGACATGCTACCCAGGGCTCGCGTTATGAGAAAACACGTCCACACGTACCGTCCCGTGCCGGTTGCACTCCCCCTGCCCGGTTGGTTTAAACGGGCAGGCACGGGTGGCATTAAACGGAACGGTCCCCCCATGCGGAATGGCAGTGATAGCCCGCGGGAGGAAACGCCAGGGATGCAGCGTCGTGTGTACAGCTTTGTTTTCCATTCGACTGCACACCGCGACCACACGCCGATCCGTAACCTCTGCGTTTGTGGTTAGCTGCGGAAAGGGAAATGTTGTTGTCGGTTTTTATTCCTCATTTGTACGGCCGATCCACTCCGGCTCCGTGGCCGTTCCGCCGGTGTGCTGTAGTTTAATGACACCGAAGTGTTCTAAGCACGACGATACACCAGCGCACAGGATCAAGCAGATGCGAGGAAGGGAAAGCGAAGCCCATTTTGACGTCGTGTCGGCGTCGTTCGATTCCGTGGGTCCATTTTAATAATTTCTGATTATTGCTTTTTTTGATCTGCTAATTTTTCGCTACGTACGCTGGCGTGGCGTGGCGTCGCGGCCGTTTCGGGTGGGGTGTGTGTGTGTGTTTTTCCCGATGAACCGTTACATTCCTTAGAAACATTAAAAAACAAACATCGAGCAGCAGCGGCAGCTACAGTTTCGCGACCGCGTTCCATACCGGGGGTGCAACACCATAGCAAACAAACCGACAGTGTTTCTTCCCTTTTCCGTGTGCCAGTCATGTAAAGGTATACTGATCTAATTACAGTGCTAATTAACTAGCTCCTCGCGTGCCCACCGCTCCGTCGCCACCGTGCGGTACAGCCACGGGCACGAGCACCTCGCGATTCACCCAGTGGTGAAAAATAATTAATTGCAATCCATGTTCTGATTTTTGCCAATTTATAATCACCCCCTCACCACCCCCTCTAAAATAGAATTTGTGTACCGTAAGCTAGCTTCGACGATTGGCGGTGGTTGCAGCTCCCTTTAAAAACGCCATGCAACCATGCTGCCGGCGGGCGCTTAAATGAACCGAAGACGGTAAACAAATGAATGAACACTTCAAAACACTGCCACACACAATGTTTGCATTATCCCCCTTCGCCAGCTGCGCCCTGCCGGGCTCGGGGGGAAAATATTGCCCGTCGAAAAACTACACGCCTGACCGGATGAAAACCGAGAGTTCGAATGCCACAAAATCGACCGATATAAATGGGAGCAAATGTGGACCCAAATACAGAGTGAGAGAAAGATAGAGACTCAGCGGGAAATGGCCAGCTGACCGATACGTGTGTGTTTGTGTGTATGCTCCAAACAGTGGTTGAGGAGCAACGGGATGAGGGTAAGTGGGGATGTAAAATTACGATCACATAAACATGGCCCATTCCACACGGTTTGCCCTGCTCGGAAGGGCTCGTTTTGACCATTGGATTCGCCTTCCTCCATCTGGCCTGCCCCGTCCCTGGGCCCTTCGGCTGTCGCGGAATGAAGGTGGTTGGGAGTGCGGTTCGGAAGCTGTGATCGGGATGGGTAATTATTGGGCAATGTGCCCATGTGCCGGTCTGGTTCGTTAGCACCGACGCTCGACGCTCGATGGCGTACATGGGAAATCGGGCAACTGTGTATGTCCTACGCTCATGGGGCCCTTTAAAAAAAAACCCGTTGCTCTGTTTTGCTACGAGAGTGCGCGAATTGGGTGAGCATTTCCGTACGTACGTATTGCACCGGTCGAAGCGGGGGATGCGCGTTTTCCGCGTTTTGATTAACTTCGGATTAATTGGAAGCGCGGGTGATGCGCATAAGCGGGTGTGGGAGCGGGGTAGCTGGTGCCTCATTGCTTAGAAACCATTTATCAGACCCTGCAAATGGGTCTAATCGTCGTGATGATCATCACCCGCGCTCGTTGTGCGCCCTAACGAAGGTGTGTAGCATGTTTCCGCTTTGCTATTTGGTCATTTTCCAAGCTCGGCCACCGCAAACACTCGCCAAGAACAGCGACAGATCGAGTCCGGCCGGGCAAACGAATTAATGAATGTAAGCGTCGAAAGCGCCCCGGGACGATGCTTCTCACTCCAAGTTCGATTGGGGGATTCGGGGGAAGGGGGAGGGGGTTGATTTGCATAGAAGTACCATTCGATTCCATGCTAATAGACGATGAAAAAGTGGCGAAGGGTGCGCAGTGAGTGATTTTCTCCGATTATTTCGCTTAACACTACGACGTTTAGGCTCACTAACCAAGTTTGCTGAGTGGTAAAATATTTTCGGCGAAAAAACTGTCGTTTTTCACCTGGAAGCTGAGTGAAGTTGATATGCAAAAATTATGACAGGGAATAGAACAACCAAACTCGGCCAATGCATTAAATCACCGATATGATAATTCGTATGATATTTTTTTACCTTGGCATGATAAATTTTTTTCTGATTTTACTGCCATCTTTAATATAATTTAAAATTTCTCTGTTTAAAAATTTTTCTTTATTGAAAAATGGCTAATGATTTATTGAAACCGGCAAATACAGAAATGTAAATAATCAAATCTGTTTTTTATTTATGGCCCATAAATCCGCTAAAAAATATTATAGCACAAGTAACTTTAAAGTTATTTAATTCATATTTCGAAGTCACTAAAATTTAATTGATATTACGAGATCTAACCAACTAAATTTCCAAAAAACCACTCTTGCTAAATGACGCTTCTTGGTGGCCTCCTTCTGGTCGCTAAATACAAAAGTACCAGTCATGAACTCATTTTACGTTATTTTTTGCTCCCTTCGGTGAGCGGATTCTATTTTTACGCGATCGAGGAACCTCGCGGGGGTTGCGATCGTAGAAGTGGGCCAAAATCTTTGTCTTCCTTGTTACCCACCGTCTCACCCAGGTGAGCGCTTTGTTCTGGCACGCACGACCCGAATGCCTTTGCTACTCTTTGCCCTCGCTCATCACACTCCGCTTTCCAGCGGGGTACGAATTAGCGGTGTTATGCGCGGAGAGGAGCTCTTGCTGCTGACAAACAAGATGTTGGCGAAAAGAAAAACATTGGAGTAGAATTAGCATTTAAAGTGGGAGTCTGGTATGTAAGCCGCATGCCTTGTGCCACTCCGCAAGACGCTCGGTTACGCGTGCAACAATGTAATGGAAGAGGCAGAGGAAACGAACGAGATTATGTGCACAGTAGGAAAGACGATGTGCGAAAGATAACACCTCACGAGTGCGTAAAACGTAATTCCACTATCACTCGCAGGCGCGCACGTTCGCTTGTATGATGGTGTCACGGTGATCAACAATCGCTTCTTGATGTGTGTTTCCGCTAGTGAAGATGATTCTTGTTTTACCCTCTTAATATTTTACATTTTCTTCTTTTTATTTTCTCCCGAGATAGAACAGTTTTGCTGATTCTTTTCGTTAGCGAATCTAAACCATCGTTTGCCGACACATTTCGCTAGTGGGATAAATATGTCAGTAGTACTTTTGCCGTGCTGCGGGACACGGAGAGCGTGCGCTAAACAAAAAAACGGTACCGTGGGTGAAGAAGATCATGGGGATCAAAACCAACACCTAAGTGAAACAAAAGATGGTTGGTTGCCATTGTTTCCTAATGATTCGTCATCATGATAGCTCATGCTGACAAAATGCATTACTGCGACACGCGCCTGACGTACTCGATGTTACAAGATGTTCCTCTTTTTTTGCGATCATTCTTAGTTCCTACGAGCATCCCGCAACGACTCAACACTAACTTCCATCTAATGCTACCTTTTGCGTACGCACCCGGTTGTAGGAATTTTCCGTTTTGGTAAATGACGCTGGCGTACGTCGCGTGCTTCCATCGCTGTAACACGATTTTCACCTGAACGATGATGTTGTTGTTTTTAATCCAATCACTCGAGAGTTAGTTTTTGTTTCCTATCCCGCCGTAGATACGATGCGGAAACATTGGACGGAAGCGCGTGCCACGCTAAAGCGGAGCAAAACAAATAGGTTGCTT
The DNA here is from genome assembly GCA_000473445.2 of Anopheles farauti. Taxonomy (NCBI): domain Eukaryota; kingdom Metazoa; phylum Arthropoda; class Insecta; order Diptera; family Culicidae; genus Anopheles; species Anopheles farauti. The sequence goes on along the minus strand of KI915049.1, from coordinate 5,310,152 downwards.
TACCTATAGTTGGACGGTTTTTATTGGAGTGTGACCTTTACATTCTTTGGCAGTAACGGCAATTTGTGAGCCCACACGTCGAGCCTTAACAGTGGCAAGGTCGTCTTGAATGGTGGGGAGATGAGATGATGGGGGTTTTTAGTTTATGGTTAATTTATTTTTTCATAAATTAATTACGATGTAACCGTCAAGATTAAAAATTGATACAATTAAGTAGTATGATTGATCATATTTCAGCCTGTTGCTTGAAGTTTAGATGGAATATATTCAACATCCTTTAATGGAAAAAGCTTATTAGCCTTCTAACTCTCTTTGAAAGAATTTGCAAATGCATCTTTTGTGAAATACTGAAAAGCAGATGTTAATTTTAAAAATTTCTAGTTTAGGTTTTGGACACAGCATAAATTAAAAAAGCATTTTTCTACTAAACAAGAAACTGTAGAGAAGCCTTAACAATATATGTAAAGCCATTGATGTTACAGCTTTATCTCTGTTTCGTCTGATGTAGTGGAAATCATTTTTTCAGGTTTGAATGTTGCCTGAACAAAATCCATAGAGATATGGATGGTTAGTCTGATGGGTTGTAAGGCTTACAAACAAATTATAATTATGCATTGAATTATATTCTAAAATTACACTTTGCTCCATGTACGTTCGTTAATTTGATGTGATTTTTGTTACCGTTTACGAAATTCAAATTTCTTCAGTAAACGTTAAAATAAATTAAAAAAATACTTTTACTTTTAAACAAAAATGTTTGCAAAACTTCGCGAAGATTTTGATAAAATTAATAAAATAACTAATAGGCACTGTGAAATGGTGGTGTTTAAAACAATTTCACAGTAGATTCAAAAATATAGGGAAAACTTACCCTAATCAGAAATTTTCAGTTTATGAATACCGAATACTTTAGTTTTCTCAAAATAATTTAAACTCTTTTTAAACTAGTACTGGAAGAAATAACCGGAGCGCCACAACGATAAAGAAACAAACACTGTATCATCCTAATACCTTATCCAAAAGACAATTTGAATCCCTTTTTATGTTAATAACCTATGTTTAGTAGAGTATTATACGAACAAAAGTTATTTGTCCGTGTAGCCGCTTTGTTCCATTTTCATTCACCACCCTTTTCATCAATGGAGAAAAACCAGTCAGTTACGCCCAGCGTATAAAGCATAGCGTCGAACCCAAATACACACCCTTTTAATAACTAAATTCATTCAGCCAAAAAAAAAGAAGGGTTAGCGGTGTATGACTGGGCACGTTTTATTTTAGCTCTTCTCTCCACGTGTGCAGCTTGTGCAAGGTTTCATTCAATCGTGGCGAGATGCTTTCCGGTAGCGCCCGACTTGAAGGGAAGGGAACGAGAACAACCACTAAAAATAAAACAACGTAACCCTGCGTGAAGCGTACCAGCGCATCCAGTGCAAACATCATCTTACGTTCGATCGAAGCACAAAATTACATATTTTCTGGCATCGCATCTGTATGTGGTCTGGGCGCTGCGTGAGATGGTGGCCCAGTTTTGGGGCGTTCGTTACAGTTAACTTTCGCTCCCATTCGAAGCACTGTGGTTAGTATTCACCGCCCGAACGCAACGCAGTGCAGGCGCAAAGCGCATCAATCAACAAATTTATTAAAGTGTTAATAACACAGGAGAGGATGCTGTGTTCGCTGCGGCCCTTTAACTGCAACGCAACGCGCTGGAAGGATTTTGCCTTTTCCCACACCGAACTGGAACGCAATGGAAGCTACCACCGTCCTGTTTGAGCTTGGTCTTAATTGCGCCGAGGAAAAACCTCTCATTTTTCAACATTGTACGGTGCGGCATTGGGCAGGAAAAACAGAACAAAACAGGAAATACAGGAAAACCAGGCAGACTGCTGGGCAAATCGGCAGAGACGCAGGGGGAATTGCACCCTTTTTTCGCACCACATACATGAGTGTGTGTCATTCTTAGTCCCAGATGTGTGATGCATCTTCGCGGGCCTTCAGATGATGGGTTAACGAGAGCTTTCTCGCTTCCCGAGTTAAGCGGAAATCGGTTGAAAATCTCTGCCAGCTGGCAGCAAATGTTGCACTCACGTCTCACGCTGCTGCCACGCAGAAACTAGCGTTTCCGTCCCGCTGCCAGCGCGCGCCGTTCCCACACAGCACGATGGACAGTTTTAAGTGATGACCACCACCGTTGATTGGGTGCTGTAGCATTTGATTAATGGCGCGCGAACGCGTTTCAACTTTGACGTACCGTGCGATGGACACATGCAAACGATGTAGTAACACACCGCTGAGAGTGATGCGAGATTTGGACACGTGCCCGGAGAGACTGGCGACTCGTTTGGACTCGCCGCTACAGCCGCTGCCAGAGTAACAAGCAGCGGTAAGCAATAAAAGCTTTCCCTTTTTTCATAAATGGGATAATGAGGGCACAACTGAGTGGCAAGGGATTCGACAGGTGCAGCGAATGTAATTAGGCGAAATTATTTCAATCAATACATTTTCCGAACGGTGTCGCCCGCTAATGCACCGAGGTGCAAATTGCCTTCGCTGCAGTTCAAATAGTTCGTGTGCAACGCAAGCGACGAACCCTCGGTACGGGTGGAGGATTCAGGACTAAAACCGGGTCGATGCAAATCGCATGAAAATGGTCAAGCCTGTGTCGTAAATTTGTCCGCTTTGGCTTCGGTGACACACACGGTAACCGATGGGTTATTTTCAAAACGTACTTGGCATAAGTGAGCGATCGGTTCGAACAAATTGGTGAGGGCTCGTTTTCGAAAGCGAAACCGTCGCCTATTAGATTGCATTTGTATGCATCTTAACCGAACGAGGCACGTGTTTTCAAATTGCATCGCAAATTGCATTCCTTCAACTCGACTACTGTGGAAATGGGGTTTCGATTGGAAAGAAAACAATTATACTACGAATTATTATAATAAAATTAACTGTATTCTACCCAAACTTACTATAAAGCGCAAATATATTCGATTTAAATTCGAAGTAAACCGAATGCCATCCTTTCACGTGTCGAAGTTGCGGCAGTTATCTACTAAATTAATCACAGTTTAATTAATACAAATCGATGCCTAAACGATTCCGAAATGTTCATTTCGGCGGCATAAGCTAGATGAAACCATATCTATTTTCAAATTGAAAACAGTAAATTCTTGTTTTATTTATATAAAATCATCACTTTATTTAATGACTATCAAAACCGCTTAGTCTGTCAACCTAAATCACTGGCTACACAGCCTCTCGAGCCCACCCAATGCTTCCGAAAATTCCTCACAATCCATTACCATTTGTTTTCCGGCGGCATTGCTATGCAAATTGGACGCAATCCTTTGTTGCGGGTGTCATGGGCAACTCATTCTGCTTATCTGCCCCCAGACGCAAGGCTCCCTCCCATTGTGGACCATCACCACCACCCAGAGCGGGTGGAAAACGGTGTCGACGTCGGAATATAGATTATGTCAGGTGTAATAAATTCTTTTCGCTCGCGCTACACGAAGAATGTTTCGAAAAGCAGAAGACAAAAAATACATTCACACACACAACAGCAGACCCTCGGTTTTCTTTCCGCCTCACTCCAGGAGCACAGCCTCACAGCGGTTTCTTCAATAGCTGGTGGAATTTACATTTTACGATCTCTACTGACCAGCAACCCCGTCAGATGGTGTTGCAAATGCCATTCTTTTTTCTCGGTGTGCACGTCGCGCTTCCGCTCAGCCCTTTTGCTCCGCGGGCGGGTGTCTTGGCGGTAGCGGGTTATATAGTTTTACACGCCAAGAACTAGATCAGCAGGCTGTGGTGGCGGCTGGAGCTGCGATTTTCCGCAGATTCGATCGTCGATAACGGCACGAACAATTCAACAAAGCTACGGTGATAGACTGTGCCTAAAATACCATATTCCTCACTTTATTACACGCGGAATATGCAAATGTCACTCATAAAATGCATTTTCTGTGTTCTTGTACTTGGGTTGGCGCGTGATAGAGTTAGAACGTGACGAGAAAGCATGGTGGTAAAAAATTGCTTCTAGAACGGCTTATGTCGGAAATTATGTTCTGGCTGGTGACTGTGGTGTGTTGCCAGTATGATGTAAGATTCTTTGTCCTCTTTCTTTTTATGAAAGGTTTCAGAATCTTTCAGATTTTAATAGGAGAACGATGCGGATGACAAAAATTAAAGGTACAGTATTGGACAATGCATTAGCAATCGAGTGAGCATTACCATGAAACGGATGTGTACTTTTTAAAAACTTTAAACTTTCCGTTATTTACACTCAACAATTGTACAACTCATAAATTATTCCTCAGTTGTGTTTGCAGATAGTATGAAATTGAGCAACGAAGTATTTTTTTATCATTTGTTTAATTCGAAGAATCTGCGCTGGGCTTGTAGTGATTAATCAATTATAACAGATGAACAGATGATGGAGTCCTTTGTTTAAATAGAACAATCTTCCATCTCTTGTTGGTCTTCTATTTTTTGTAGACCTAGGATTATTGACCTAGGATTTTACAATATTCAAACAGTCCTCTTTTGTAATCATAAACTATTCTTTAGCCAGTATAACTCCACAAAAAATATAACGAAACATTAACTTTTATTTTTTACCAATCATGCAATATCTTTATTCATTTTATGATGAACAACGTAACTGAAAACAGCTGACAGCTTAAGCTGACAATCTAACTCTTCTTGAAAACGAGAAGTATTGGAGACCACGTCTAAGGAAACAAGATAAATGTTGATAGCACGACACTAGGAAAATAAATAAACATTCTTTTACTTCAACTCAAAATAAACTCAAAACGTTTATTATAAGAAATGAAAAAATGATCGATGGTGAGTTGATTGACAATTTACTTTTGCTTTAATATTATGGCACACTAAATTTATCATGTTACTAAAATCTTCATTTGATACATAAAAATGTTTATTCGATTAAAATAACACATGTTAGCTCCTAATGGAAATTAATATTATTTTTTCAAACAAAACTTCAATACAAAAGAGGTGAATTTTTTTTCATATTATGAACAAAACTTTCTCTTCATCTGTGCATGCTAACCGATGAACTCAGTTATCCCGATAAATTTCGATTCATCGTGTGCTCAATGGATTCAATTCAAATTTATATCACACTACGTCACAAAAAATGCTACCCCAATTCATTCTTCGTGCGACTAGCGTTATCTCAATAATTTAAGCGCTTCTGAAGGTGCATTATCATATGAGCGGTTTATTAGAGACAGTAAAATAGGGTTGGCATCGCAATGATCATCCACCCCTAACCCGGGACCATAATTTACTTTTCAACTTCAACTCAACGCTCGTCGCTTCGTTCGTAGAACAAACCCAGTAAGCTTGCAGCCACTGCAGACCACCACTCCGACGATGCATGATGCATTCGGCACCGTACCCGGTACCCCAGTAACATGTGCACGAAAAATGGGTGGATGCACCTGGCACCACCGTGCAAATACTCACGGAAATGTAGCCACCGCTGGCACTTTTGTGGGTGATATGTGCTAGCGATTTAGCGATTCCTTCGTCCGCTGGTCGCCTTTTTCCTGTTTTCCAGCTGCGTGTGCGATCCGGGCAAAAGCATGTGTTCCGGGTAGCGGTGTTGGGGAAGCGTCGGGTGAACGGTGGGCCACAAGTTTAAACACCGTTTATCATTGCCATTATCTGGGCCTAGCCCTGGCAGGCACACATTTGCCGTAATACACGCTTTATAAACTCCGTGCTGCCGTTTTATCGGAAGCATCAAATCCTCTTTCTCGTTCTTTCTCGCCCTCTCCTCGCACCGTCCGACGAACGACCGAACAAACGTCTTCCTTTCTTCCTGTAAGGCTTGTGTCCGCCACGGAGCCAGTGCATCCGCGCACCGTTTTCCGAACCGGCACTGGGTGCTGATTGCCATTTATTTTCATTTATCTACGGTATAAATTACCGCCAATATGCAGCATTGGAATGGCATCTGCAACACCACGGCATCCTCCGAGCTGGAGCGATACATCGATGCCTATGCACGTTCTCCTCCACGTTTGCAGTGTATTATTTTGCCTACACCGCCTCCCTCGGATGAACGCCCGGTTTCGTCGTGTCGCTTGATTCACACCTCTCGCAAGATCCACGCTGCTCACGGTAAATCTGCACCACACCGAGCATGCTCACGTACAAATAAAGTGGAAACGAAAAAAAATTATCGATGCCGTTTCGTGTTTGGTATCATACACGATGCGTAGGCCGTAGTTCGCACACGCAGTGTCAAAAATAGGCATATTATTACCAGTAATAATAGACATCGATAGTCGCTTCCGGAGTGCGCCAGTGCTTGCAGAAACATAATCACTCGGTAAATTGAATGTCAAAATTTATTCACTACCAACACGACGTTGCTGTGCATTTTTTTTTTCTTCCCTGCCACTAGGAAACAACCCACAATGCTTCCATCAATAAAATAACCCTCTGCAAGTGCAAGGTGTGAGAAGCTGCTTTTATGCTCGTGTCAAGAGTAAAGGTGCAGTGACTTACTTCGATCATCGCGTCACTAACTATGCGTGGTTAATGCGCAGACATTCGTCATCCACACCAACAAGACACGGCCCATTGTTGTCCGTTTGGTCTTGCTGCGTTCCGGTCTCGAACGAACGATGATGGTGATTTGTGCGCAAGAATAGACCAGAAACCCACAATCATGATCATGACCAATGATACGGCTACCGGGTGACAAGCATTCACGACCATTGTTGGTGATTGCGAGGTTGTGACGTCGGGCCGGCGACTTTAAATGATGATTAATGAAGTAATCATCGCTGCACTGTGGTTGCTACACTTTTATCGTCACATTTATTACGAAATTAACAGTTATTACCTTATGGCCGGTGCAAACGGTTTCAACGTTTTTGCTTTCGCTGAACGTTTCCAATTGAATCGGTCTATCATTACGGGAAATTAAAATCGGTACCAACTATGCGCTGGTTTTTCCCGTTACGAGTAGCAACTGACATAACGTATCTTTAACATATTCAGTTTCAATTGTTGAGTACATTTGAATTATGAATCTAAATCTACAAGTATAGTTTATGTTTTCTTATTTTACAAAGCATAGATTTATAGGATATTTTGAAGAATAAGAGTAGTTTCACGACGAGCAAAAATATCCTCATATTCTAATGCTTCGTCCAATAATAATCAATTACTCCGTATTAATACATAAATCTGGTTTTGTTGATTTTTGAATTTTGAAATTCTTTTATCACTCTAATAGTTGATCTTTTAATCTTTGTGGCTATAGTAGAACGATAATGCTTTAATCATTATCACTAAATACAATCAATCTTATTATTCCAATGCAAGTGAGATTTCAAAATTATTTTTTATTAACATTTTGAAAAAAATAATAAAAATAAATGTTAAGTAAGAGAACAACGTAAAATAGCTTCCCAATGAATCGACCAGTAAATTTCTATTAATCATTATTCACCCTAATTGAGGATGTACTGTAGTTCTAATGAAAAATAAAAATCTATTTTCAATCTAATTTGAAGTAATACGAACAGTTTGTTTCTCAATAAATAAAAAAATAGTTCTAAAATATCCAACCCATTTCGAAAATATCAACTCATAATCACATAATTTACTTTATTGAATCAAATCAAACTGTTGCTGCGATTGAGCAATCGTAACCTAATAAAGTTGTGCGTAGATTACCACGTGTAACCACGGTTCAATTTAAACTGAATTCCATCTCCACGATACAATATGCGTAACACGATACGATATGCAATGGAATTGCGTTTCGCTCCAGCCAGTACAGTTAACAAACCTCGAGCCATGTTGTAACTGAACCGTTTGGCAATGACGTACTAGCAACTTACTCCACATTACAGCGTAATTCCTCAAATACCTACGCGCTCAACATCAACAAGTTCTGCCAAGCACAGAAACACACATTTTCGATCTATAGAGCATCCCCGTTGCTCGATCTCTATCGATGGCAGTGGGCAGTCCACGGGCGCGAAATGTGGGTCAAAGTCAGCTGCCGGTGGAAAAGCCGCATACCTGTGGGATAGGGGAGTGGGATGGCTGCCCAACGAAGCGGTCCGGTGCCGGAAAATGCCTCACAGGAACGCGGCCACACGGCCAGCAAAATACGTCCGTTTCTGTCTGCGTCTGAGTTGCACATTACTCGCTCAGACTAGTCGATCTAGTTCTAAATTTTGATGCTTTTGTTTGCGCTTTCTTCCGCGCTCGCTGATCGAAGGGTGTTGATCGGCGTCCGTGCACGCGTTGTAGGCGATGATTATGCAATCTAGATCGAGCAAAAATTTCTTTGCTCTCTCACGTTTCGCCAGGCGCGCGGCTGGCGCTTTCCGAGTTCGTAGTTGAAAAGAAAACGAAAACAACTACGAAACCTTAATGCACCGTGCGCGTTCGAGCGGTCGTCGAGGTATCGAGGGAAAATCGGCGATCCATAAACTACTCCGCAACGGGCACGGGAATGTAAATAGTTCCCTTTTTCCCCGCTCACCGCACCACCGACCCGCACATCCAGCACGGTTTGCTAACAAGGTGCAAAATATGCAAACTTAATTTGTTTACCTTATTCGGTGCTTATTTGTATTTTATTATTGCTCGTTGCTCCAGATCGTTGCTTACCTCACCCGAAGACAGCCACTACCCCAATTCTCGTGCAAACGTTCCATCCGTGCGGCGCTCTGATTTCCGACCTCGCGCGCAGAGAATCTAGGTGAGGTGAGAAGCGAAAACTCGCGTCCGGGGAATGATCGTGCGCTTTGCTTGCACCGTCACCGCGACGGCGTTGGCGGCTAATGTGAATGACAGTGTAAGAAAATTCTTGCAAATTGCACTTTTCTGCATCCAGTGCCCATAAAACCTCTCCTGACCAGGGCAAACGGTGGCACGCCGTGTCCGGTGCTTCGTTGGCACGTCTCGAACACAGGCACGGACCGGGTTAAGATTGCACCCGGCAAAGTAATTGGCGATGAAAACATTGGCCCGAACCGAAAATTAAAAGTGTAAATAAACAAACATCGGCGTAAATACTGTTGCTACGGGGTGCTACGGTGGCATTTGCTGGACGTTGGATGTTGGTTCCTTGGAGCGCGTCGCGCGTGTCCTGCATTGAATCTGGTCGGTTGTTGTTACTAGCAACAAAGTTTCACGCGCAACTCCTTTGCTACTCTTTGGACCGAGTGGCCTTTCCCGGTGTTTGGGTGCGAAAGAAAGCCGAACGCAGTGGATGCTCTTGCTTCGCAAGTGTTTGCATGTCATCCGGGCATATGCTAATCAACCCCGGAACGTTGAAACCCGGCCACGGGAGAGTGATAAAATAAAACGGGATTAATGGTACACCCGGGTGAGTAATCTCTGCGTCGGTGTGATAGGTATCCAAGGATCGCAAAATTCACATTCACCGATTCTGATTCGAAATACATTCGATTGCACTTTGATAAAGACTTTGGCACGGTTGCGCGGTATTTGCACACCGTCCGCTGTTAGCTACTTTCTCCCGCATGCAAAAGGGTTTCTTTTTTTCCACGGACTGAAAACAACCAGATGGATATCGTAGGAGTTTGCCACTATTAGCACTGAAGTGAATTATTCTATCAGCGGGTGCACATCAAACTGCGTAGCGACAAGACACATATACAAACGGAAAATCGCGCCACATAATTTCTCACCCATCCGCCCTCGAGTGTTCTGTGTCCCCGCACAAAAGCTTCCACATCCCCGCAAGACCTACACGCATCGAGTTTACGATTAGATTATGCAAATTGTAACCCGTTTTTCCGAGCGTTGATTGCTGAATGAGTATTAAAGTAAAGAAACTCCCACAGCTCATCCACTTCCGCTCGGGACAAATCTCCCGTGCCGGTGAGTAAGGTCCGGCCGGTTGCGTACTAAATCTGGTGGATGATTGGGGCGAGATTAATTGCTGCATTTTTATACCGTTGGACTTTTATTTCCTCCCCACTCCTCACTTCAATCGCGCCCCGGATCCTCGTCGGTGTCGGTACACCGTTGTGGGCGGCCCTTTCCGGATGGCGGGTGCTGATAGGCGATGTAAATTTAAGCGAGAGCAAAAGGAAGTTAGAACGCTCCCCTAGCCGAGGGAGGCAAAACAAATAACTACAACGTGCACGTGTGGCCCCATAGATCCTTATCCAAAGTGATTGTAACATTAGAAAGGAGGAAAAAATCACTGCAAGCGAAAAGCACTGCATGGTGGTGTTTTACGAGCATCTTTGGGAAAAGCTCCAACTAAACGGTTTGAGGCCACGCTGTATGGGAACAAGCGCGCAGATCACATTCCATCCAGTAGTTACAACATTCCTTGGGTACGCTTTTGCGTAAGCATACTGCTAACGAAACTAATAATAAGAAAAGAAAATGAATCAGAGTCAGCCTTCCGGCTACCACTGGGTAAAATCGACCTTCCCCCTTCGCTCGCTTATGCGTCCATTGATAACCTAATAAAAATCACAGCTGGGGCACTCACACACCGCTCTAGATCGCGGGTCCCGGGCGCGATCGCTTTTTGCCGTTCGCTTTTTACAGGAGATCATCTCCCCGCCCTCCGGAAGATGAAATTAAGAATGCTTTATATGCTCCACGCCTAATGGCACTTGCGGTGTGCCCATTGCTTCCGTCTGCCTCATGGTAACAGGTTACTCAAGAGATAGTAGCGCCTGGTTGTGCTGGGATAAGCAAAACATACCATCACACACATACACACAGAGGCGCTGTTATCCCCCATGAGCTATGGGCCATTTGAAACACCCTTAAACATACAAAACGCGTGCAGAAGAGCGCCCCGGCGCACGGGGCGAAGTGAGATGAAATGTGCGGCATTTATGATAAGAAACGATTTATCGAAAGAATTATGGGACTCCAGCTGGTTTCTCACTAGCCGGAGCGGCACCCTCCAGGGCCGGGAGCTGCGGTTCGGAGGCGGTTCGGTAAAGAATTTTAAACTTCTCGTAGTGCAGCAGCTTTTGCCCGTGGACGATTCGTGAGGGTCGGTACCGGTCGGTGCCGAATGGGAATACCGGTTGCTCGGTTCCCGATGATAAACGGTTGATTACTAAACCCCATGCACATGCAGAACGTAAGAAATAGGCCGAATGGGGGAGGTGGCTTGCCAAGTATGCAAAATGTTTGCTCTAAATGCAAAAGGAAAAATAATGTTTTATTAATTAATTTATACCACACCCTGACATGGATACCAACATTAGAAGGATTGAATTTTGTGAGTGCAAAATTACGTATGCTTTACGTATTTTGGATTTTAGGAAAAAATCAAAGGGATATCTAACTCTACCACTACCATCACAAGATCACCACTTAACGGGGCAAGGATAAATGCTGGTTAAAAATGGTATTTTAGGGTAGATTTTAATTTTTTTCTGTTCTATTAAATTAACACCAACGATAAAAGAATCAGTATGTACAAAATTCATTCATTCGTTGGACAGTTAATTATGGTTCTGTATATAGACTGACATAGGTTTTCAGTAAACAAGATAATATTAAGTAATAAACATAATGCAATTATTTTTTATTATTGCTATTTATTAAAACATTGAATATAGGAATTTTATAAAAATGTAGGTGTACCGAGATCTTGAATAGAACGATCAGATAGTTGATTTTTAATGTTTTTGCACGTTTTTTCAAACACACACCATTAAGCAATTACGAATTTTTTATCAATTTACAATATTTTTTGAAATTGTTTTTTATGTTCATTAAGCAAAGTGCACATATTAATAAAGTAAAATAAAAAATTGCAAAACTTCCCACTTTTATGGTAAAAAGGTACAAGATACAAATAATAAAAAGCGAAATTTATTGCATGAATATGCAAAATTTATTACTAATTTGTATCGTCAAATTATTGCTGTCGCTGCTTTTCATACACCTATTAATTGTGTTAAAAATACATTATAAAACATCATAAAGCATTTGATCTGCAGCTAAACTAATCAAAACAATCATGCAGATGAAGAAGCTCCAAGCATTTGTGTTTTGGGTTTTTCGCCAGTTACATTATGAAATGAGTAATACGCTTTACTGGTTAAACATTTCTTTAAAATCTACCATATATTCACAATTTTCACATAACTAAGAATGCATCCGGTATGCAACACGTATTGGTCTAATAAATTGCTGCTCTCATCGTATTTTTTTTTTTTAAATAACAGTAACCGGTCAGCCACATTACAAATGGCTACAATTTATTGGTTATCATAAAAAACAGAAGATCGGTTTGCTATAGATTCCTCTAGCACTTGTTTCCAATATGGGACCAGGACGAATGGCTTGGGAAAAAATATCTTTATCTGATCAATTCGCAATCAAGCTATAAGCTTATTATTGTGAAAAACTGCGTTTAATAACGTTCCGCATAAGATTATACCATTCAGTGTGGATTTGCAATTTATCAAACCTTCTTGAAAATTAATACGTACGATCATTTTGTCGCTGCTTTCACCACTCACCGAAGGGCTCCAAGAAGATATGGAGCGATAATAATGTTATTACCGTAGAACGACCGGGCAGGAACCCGATAACAGGATGCGTTGATACACGTAAAACGCAGCCGCGTGTAAATACAGCGTTCGTGTGACTTAAAGTGCTGCAACGATCGGTTGCCTTGAACGCAAAACGCATCCCGCCCACGTGTTGGGCATCAAGTTACGCTTCACCAAGGCTGCAAGAGCCCGTGAGTGTGATTGTGCTAAAGGGAACAAGGCCAAACGCAAACATGCAGCATTGGGTGCATTCAGTATCCTCCGCCGCGCATGAAGCAATTCAATTTATCGTTATTTATATCAAAAGATTTATAAATTACTCTTGTTATTAATATTATTAGTATCGCATCAACGCCAGTCGTGGGACAAGCTCGTCGTCGTCCGACTTTCATGTTACCTTTCATCGGTGATTCGTTTGGCGATGAAGAGGTGTGCTGGAGTGCTATCGGGGCAGCGTGGAAGTGGGCTGGATCAGAAACAGTTCGGTATGAAAAAAGAGCGACATGGAAGTTAAGCGATCACTTCTGCTTCATTCACCTCGTCGTCGCAACGCATCAGCAACACGATCGCATCGGATCACCGCCTTCTGTTGCGAGAAGCAGGAAGCAACGAGGAGCACCAGAGGGACACTCGGTGAAAAGACACTCTGAAAGATTGCTCGGGAATAAATTGAAATTAACACTTGCCATTCGCTGTACCCTTCGTCGGTTCACACGCCCGAACCATGCATGCGAACGGGATGCCGGGCGCCATCGTTACTTGCGACAACTTTGACATCATCCGCGCGCTTGCCATTTCACGATCGATGAAACGCAGATCTATTGCACGCGGCGTAAATGGGTTTCAGAGTATCGCGGATTTTCCGATCAAACTCGCCAACCGCTTCGTTGCGAGCCGTGCTCAACGTTCGATCGGTGTCTTCTCCACACCATGGCTGGTGGTCAGCCTGAAGCGTTTTGATCTTAAATTCGCTTTGTCACTGCACGGGGCGCGTACGGTTTGATAAGATAAGTCAAGCTTTCAGCACCCGAGCGGATTTAGAAGAAGCGGGAGGTCCTAGTGAAGGGCAGCTTAGTTTGTATTACAATCTTGATCGCCAATCACGCCGGCTTCCAATCGCGGTCGGACGGCTTTTCGATTTTGTTGATCGTTTAGATTTATACGATTGCTTAACATGACACCCGGTTAAGTGATATCTGTCAGCTCGTGCGCAAAGATAGAATACCATTAAGGAGAAAGCACTTGCGGCAAACACCCCCTCGGGGAGTAGTGACATTTGTAAAACTACAAATTCACACCTTAGCCTTATATGTTATTCGTATCAGTAGGTAATGTGTTGTAGCCGGGACGTTTAATAAAAACCATGCCTATTTACGGCCACCCGGATCTTTAACGGGATGATGGGGGAAGAAAATGATAGATTGCGCAAATTTATACTTATATTGTTTGTTAGCAAATTGATCGCTTCATTGTAAATCATTACATGATTTATACGTATTGTTATGGTTAGATCTTAATGAAACATATTAACTAAGTTGATACTTTTACTCACCTATTTTGTAATTATATTTTTATATGAAGCTAACACATCATGAATTGTATAAAAACTAAAAATGTCAAATTTGATTGATTTGATTGTATTGATTTCAGTTGACTTATGTTATGTGTATATATTTTGTAACATTTAATGTTATAAATTGTATTTTAATTTAGAGCAAGATTTTTTTCTAATTTTAGTGATGTGCCTGAAACATATTAAAAATTAAAAATAATGGCCTTATTGGACTTATCTTGGAAGTAAAATACAAATTTTTAGATCGGTTATGTTTTTCTTTTTTTGTAATATCGAGGCTACAAGATTTTTTTACTTAAATATTACATGAAAATTATTTTAGTCGTCGAGATATACAACCCATAACAGAAAGGAAGCTGATTAAGTTAAATAGCAATTGAATTAGTGCTTAAATGTATGAGATACTAAATGATTCTAATTCTATTTTCATCTCTTTATTTTTTAATCTCTTTACTCTTCCACGCTGAATTACTCTAAATTATTTAAGTGGGAATAAAAACAAGCAAGAGAGAGAGAGAGTGAGTGAGAGAAAAAGAGAATAATACTTTCGTACAAAAAACCAATCTTACTCTTTACACAGCCTAAGTAATTCCCATGTCTATTTGAATTTTAGAAGACGCTAACTTATGTGTTCGATACCATTTCCCACCCGCACGCAGACTCCATCACAATCACAGTATTTACGATGGTAAATTGAGGTCTGGTCGTAAACTTGCATTATTTTAAATGCAACCAGAAATTACACAGTAACCTAAATCTGTCGCTGTACACCCGTGTTCCATAGGTTACCCGTTCACTGGGAGAATAAAACTGTTGCACGCTCATTAGCAGATGGAGTTAGTGGACATAAAAAAAATTGTAACAGCAAAAGAAACTAAACTCGCCGGCCCACGGATATCGATTGCAAAAATTACGACCATCGCGCAGTGGGTGATGATCCTACCAGTGAAAGAAAGGCACCGGATACCTGCTGACTTGTCTAGGAACTTAATCGACACAGGCGCGTTTTCTCTAATCCACGCCGGCTCGATCCGAATTAGAAAAGCAAGTCCCCACATTTTTTTCGCTGCTAGTTTAGTGTAGTCCTCAAGAGTTTTTGCCATCTAAATGCCACCCAGCCTCAGCAATACGACACAAGGTGGTGAACGGCATGAACTGCACACGATAGCCCACTAAATCACTTGCACTTCGTTCGATCAAATCGTTCATCCCAGGTGCAAACGCGCTCGGTTTTGCGCACGGTAAAAGTAAGTAATCTGCAGATAAAAGAAAAAAAACTATTTCAACAGCAGCACGTTCGTGCATGGGCTGCAAATGCAGGTGACGTCTTCGGGAGAGGATTGCCGTTGGAGTGGAAACGATAAATCACAGGCATTCCTTCCCGCCGTTTCTTTCGCGAACTGTACCCCAATTGCTCAGCTGGGAAGAAACGGAAGACCTGTCTGACTCATCGCAAACCGATCGCTGCAGGAATCCGCGACGTCCTCGTTCGGATGGGGACAGATGGGCCCGTGGTGGAGGAAACCTTGGGAACAATCGGCGAAATTGAAAGAGGAAATAAATTATACGCTTTCAATTGGATCCCGTACGTTGGAAGACAGGCGAGATGGTTGGGAAGAGGATTGGAAGAATCTAAGCGTTTTCCTCATTGCAATTATATTAGCAGCCACAGGTTGGCACACTATGGTATTCAGCATGGGCTGTTTTTTTTTAATATAAAACTCAAAATATGTTTATCATCCTGTTGATCTATTTTAAATTTACTGTACATTCTCCATTTTTTCTGAACCATTTAAAACAATGAATTAGTGAAACTTTTTTTTCAAAGAGTACATTATATTTCTTTTGACCTCCCCCAACGACGTTTACGTTTCTTTGTGTGAAAATCCCCGCACAGCTCGTGACCGTTTCTCTGTGGGAATTGGAAAATGAAAGACATTCCAGCAAAAGAAATTACTTTCACTGCCGGACCATCCCGAAATCCTTTTGATATTTGCAGCACAATAGTTTCTGCGCCTTATGTTTCCGCTGGTGCGAGGTATTCTTGTGTTGTATGAATGCATCCACCGAACGGTTGTTTCTCCGCCTGGCGAAATTAATAATCATTTTATGACTTCATTTTTTGGCCACCATTCATTGGAAAGCGGTGGGTGGATCCAGGGATGCGCGGAAACGAGCGGGAATGAAACAGAAGCGCAACGGTGGCACACTTACGCCTCTTCCAATCATAGACCCAATTCAAGCCCTCAAGATCTCCGCTTTCAATTGGACGGGAGAGCTTAACAGGGGCGCTTATTGTTACGCGTGTGCATACAACTTACCACATCCCATTTAGCCGAACCGATGCGTCCCGAATTGGCTCGCATCAGCGCAGCAACGTACGGAAACAACGAATCGGAAAGCAATCAATTGAACCAAAGTACGGTAGCGGAGGATTTCGAAAAGAGTCAAACAATTGAAAATTAAAATAATTAGAACACTGGGCAGGCACCGGCCTATACGCCCCGGGGGCCCTATTATTAATCCAATTAGGGGACGGGAGCCATACGAGCGGAACATTAGCTCGGGCCCGGCTGCCTTACTGACTGACTGACAGAGTGACTGACTGACTGGCTGAATAACTGATTACTTTACCACGCAACTATGCACCACTCGTATTAGCTTATCGACGACCGTTGAGGATGATGATGCTACATTTCTTGCGCCCGCATAACTCCCACAGTTCACAGTCTTCCCGTCGCCATGTTTCACTCGTAGGGATGAAGTTTGCTCGAACAAACCATGGCCTACCGGTTGCGTAGACGCAACCCTCGAGTGTCTCAGGCTTTAATTAATTACGAAAGCAAAACTCATTTCTCTTTCCCCGTGTGGCGGGAACGCTTTCACGGTCCCAAGCTTCCAAGCCCGTGGACCATTACCGATCAATTGACTCGCAGGTTGACGTCGTAAGGGGCCGCGCGAGGAATCGTATCGGTTCGCGAACGGGTAAACCACTGGAAGCCAATAACTTCCCGCTTGCTCCGTTGCATGAAACTGCAACGAGGCTACGCGCCGCAACGAAGCCGGCTGGTCCCAGCGTTTGCCCGCACACGAGACGCGCCAAATCGCCACGCCGGTTTGCGTTCGTCGGTGCACACGCGAAGGCACACGAAGTGTATAATTTAATAACTAATTAATTTAATTATTATTTGTTATACAGTAATCTGCATCGGCATCGGGGATTCGCCTGGAAGGAGGAGAACGCATTCTTGGTCAAGCGTGCCGGAGCTCTATGGAAGGGTTTTTTTTTCTCGTTGTTTCCACCTTACCATTGAGAATAAATGAGCCGCACGTGCAAACGCTACGCTGGGGGGTAGTCGCAGGTAGTCACACAGCATCGCTTCACGCACCGTGCCAATGATCGATCGATTGGTTCGGACCCCATCCGCCTAGGTCAGTCAGTGTTTGCAATAATCTGAAATTAAGAATCCATCCATCGCGCCTTCTTTGGCGCACTTTGTACCGATTTGGTTCGCGAGCGTAGCAACAAAGGAAGAAAAAGGAAGAACACACGAGGTGCATTAATTGCATTTTTGCATTTTGCATTCGGCGCGGGTGGAAAGGGGTGGAAGGGGTAGAAGGAGTTCGTCTTTCACCGTACTAATGCTTGCACGATGCAGGGCAGCGGATCTTCGCGACGCATTCGTTCACCCATTAGCTCGTCCAAATGGGCACCAGTACGGAACGGCGGGAAATGGACCCAATCGCGCATGATTGAACCCCCTCCAATTCCGAACAACCCCCAGTCGGTGGTTGTGATTCCGTGATCGTCACGATCTCTGTGTACCGCGAGACGCGTCTCCGCCTACAAAAGTCGTCGTCTTCCCGTTAGCCGCAGCTGTCGATGGTCGGGGAGGGAAACTCCGCCGGGATCCACTCACCGTGCATCATCGAATTGACCTAGACGCGGGGTCCTCCCGGACCGGACCCTTAGGCTCTCGTTTTTTTTTTTTTGTTTGTTTTACTCTCCCGTTGGTAAAAGGCAGAAATGCAATTGCAACTGACGGCGGTTCGGCCAGACCTGGGAGACCTGGGAGCGACTGCTCACGCGGGACCCGCGTGTGACGCCGCCGCTGTGTGCGCTCTTTAATTTCTTCCTTTTTTGTCGCTAATTGAAACGATTATCGAAAGTTTATCGGCGACCCATCCGCCGGCTGCCCGATATGGTTGGTTCGGTTTTGTCCAATTTCGATTACCCCCCACAACGTGTGCCACCGCCGGAGAATGCTTCCCTTTGTATTTGACGCCCTACTGCCTCACCTCTGCGGGGAAGGGGTAGCTGACAAAATGGCTTATCACCTACGCGAGGCGCATGGGTGATCCATCTTTATGGACGATAACCCGCGCGATTCCGCCCGATGGGAAAAAAAGAGCGTTCTACAACATTCGAAATCACCACCGGACGAACCGAGCGCTACGGTTCAGCGATCGATCGGTAGTCCCGGTACTCTCACCTCACCGCGAGGACCGCGATCAGTTAAGGGTCATCGGCTTCGGAAGGGGCCAAGATCGCGCTTGCCCTGCGACAAGGTTATGAGAAAAATGCACCGAGAAAATGGCTAATTAATTAAATTTATTGTTTACCCATCTGCCGCAGGCTTTGTCCATGTAGGCTACTCAATCGGGAAGTAATGAGGTGAAGTTCAACGTTCTCGGTTCATGAATTGGAAATATACCCATGAAATTGGAAATATATCCATGCATAAAAAAGGATATAGTTTATTCGACGAATAATTTGTGGTGTAATCGCACGTAAATTTTGATCTTGATGCACTGTTTGTTGCGGAATTTTGTTATTTATTTGGTAGACAGCAAACTAACATTCTCATTATGTTTGTATCATTTTTTACATGATTTACAGCATCAAAGTTGGACTACTGTAAATATTCCCTTTAAATGATATAATTTATTTTAATGCAACACAATTTGCCCTAAATAATATATAATATTAAAACAATATTGTCTCGTACATATTTTGTTTATTAAATTTGAATATATTGAAGTCTAATTTATCAATCAATATTAATTTTAATTCTTTAATTGCGAATAACAAATCGCAATTAGGATTCGACAATTTTGTGAAACCATCAATAACACCCTACAAATATGCCGTTTTCTAACTTGAAATCTGTCTAATGTGCTTTTTGTGACATTATCCTTTTTAATATTACATAAAAGGTTATGTTTATTGTTTCAGAGACATATTTATGGTAAAAAAAAGATTGGTTGGCAATCTACACATTTGCTTGTTTGATTTGAAACATCATGTTTGTCTTAAAACGTTTACATCCGTTTACCGAATTAACAAGAAAACGGTTTTACTAGAATTTCTTACATTTCAAAGTAGTTCAAATAATTTTGAAAATTATTCACTCCTATTGCACAACATTTGCCAATAGACATATTTGACTCATTTTTTTATCTCCATGCAACTCATTCTATTGGTTGGTTGTTCGAGAAACGTGCTTTCCATAATCCTTACCAATTCAAGTGCACCAACCACAAGTTATCAAATTTTCCAAATTGAAAAATAAATAACAAAATGCTCCAAATGTATATCTCACACCGGTCCATGATAACATAATCACATGGCTGAAGCGTGATCGATCATTCCTGGCTAACGTGTTAAATACCCCCCTGCAATAATCTCCCCAATGTTGTTACCCCCTGTCAAGATTCCGCCTCCGGTAGACCAACGCGACGCATTACCTCCAGCAAGAAAATGCTAAGGTATTTTTTTTATCACCCACACCCCTTATCGAGACTGTCATAAAGTAAGCCCACTGTTAGCTGGCTCTTAGCGAGAATTAATCGGATTACCCAAACCAGTTCCCAATAGCGTACGGTAGCAATTAACCGCTCCACGTACGTAATCTTATCGCAGCATAACATCTGGCACAATCGAACGGCCGGACGCATGGTACGGCGTTCGACACCTCCGCTATGTGTGATCGAACAAAGGTTGTGAGTTAGACTGCACGTCGGTAGCATCTTCCCCGCATCGATCATTCAATACAATCACGATCACTTAACTCTGTGGGGTCTCATCAACATCATCCTGCGCTCTGCTCGTTCCTTACCGCACTTGCCCGAAGCTTCCCTTGGTGTGAAATAATAGAGCGCAATTGATAAGGGCAGTATATTGTCGAGGTTGTAAATACTACCGGTGGAGCGGTTGGAGCGTAACTGGAGTCTCGTTTGAGAGTAGTGAGCAACTCAAATGTCGCCGCTCTTGTCGAATGACCAACGGCGCATTGAATCTCATACTACAACGAGCTGATTGATATTATGTTTCGCAGTGATAAGAAACCGGCCGAGTACGATTGCACACTATCAGCGTTCTAGAACGCAAGTGTGGCTGTATAAAAGCAGTCCCGGTTGCTGCCGAACGATATAGTTTGGACGAGTGTTCCAACGGGCTAAAACCGGTCAGCAATCCGAAGAATAAGTGACAAAAACCACCCTTTTCCGAAATGCGTGCGGCCGTATTGTTTATGGCGTTGGCGGCCTTGGCCGTGGCAGTGAGTGGCCAGTTCGACACGCACCAGTGGGGCGATCGTAGCGGCATTGTGCATCTGTTCGAGTGGAAGTGGAACGACATTGCCAACGAGTGCGAGCGCTTCCTGGCGCCGAAGGGTTATGCCGGTGTGCAAGTGTCGCCCCCGACGGAGAACGCGGTCGTGTGGAGCCCACGTCGGCCGTGGTGGGAACGTTACCAGCCGATCTCGTACAACCTGAACACCCGCTCGGGTAGTGAGGCTGAGTTTGCGAACATGGTCCGCCGCTGTAATGCGGTCGGTGTTCGCATCTACGTCGATCTGGTCATCAACCACATGGCAGCGATCAGCACGAACGGTGGAACCGGTGGTTCTACGGCGAACTCCGGTGGCATGCAGTTCCCGGCTGTGCCGTACGGCCCGAACGACTTCAACCCGGTGTGCTCGATCACGAACTACAACGACCCGATCCAGGTGCGCAACTGCCAGCTGGTAGGACTGCCGGATCTGAATCAGGGCAACAGCTGGGTGCGCGACAAGATCGTCGATCTGATGAACAAGATGATCAACTACGGTGTCGCCGGTTTCCGTGTGGACGCCGTCAAGCACATGTGGCCCGGAGATCTGCAGGCCATCTACAGCCGCATGAACAACCTGCCAACCGACCAAGGATTCCCGCCGAACGCTCGTCCCTTCATCACGCAGGAAGTGATCGATCTGGGCGGTGAGGCGATCAGCAAGAACGAATACACCCACCTCGGTACGGTTACCGAGTTCCGCTTCTCGGCCGAGATCGGTCGTGCCTTCCGTGCGCACAACCAACTCCGATGGCTCGTCAACTGGGGTCCGGAGTGGGGCTTCCTGCCGTCCCATCTTGCCCTCGTGTTCGTTGACAATCACGACAACCAGCGCGGCCACGGTGCCGGTGGTGCCGAAGTGCTCACGCACAAGGTCCCGAAGAACTACAAGATGGCGAACGCGTTCATGTTGGCCCACCCGTTCGGTATTCCTCGCGTCATGAGCTCGTTCTTCTTCGACGACGGTGACCAGGGACCGCCATCGGACGGTGACGGCAACCTGAGCTCGCCGATCATCAACGCCGACGACTCGTGCGGTGGCGGCTGGGCGTGTGAACACCGATGGCGTCAGATTTACAACATGATCGGTTTCCGCAACACCGTCGCCGGTACCTCGCTGAACGATTGGTGGGACAATGGTGGCAACCAAATCGCTTTCTGCCGTGGTGGACGCGGTTTCGTCGCCTTCAACCTGGAGGGCTACGATCTGAACCAGAGCCTCCAGACCTGCCTGCCGGCGGGCACCTACTGCGACGTGATCTCGGGCAACAAGTCCGGAAGCAGCTGCACTGGCGCTAGCGTCACTGTCGGTGGCGACGGTCGTGCCAACATCTTCATCAGCGCCAACGCTGACGATGGTGTTCTAGCCATCCACGCCAACGTGAGTATCTGAACGTGCGTTGTTGGCAATTCACCGACGAAAATTCTGCCGAAACGATGATTAACCTTTCTTTTCTTTTTATAATTTTAGTCCCGACTGTAAGCAACGATTGCTCCGACTGCCTTTAGCTGTTTTCAAATGTTTGCTGCGTTTCACTCCACTAAACATCGTCAAAATGTACAAATTTTAATAAATTAATTGCAAAAAAATGCATGAATAGTATGAATACTGTGGTCAATTAGAAAGAACCGATCGCTACTGGCCATTAGAAACATTAAATTTGTAGTTCGTTTTCAATTAAACTTTCGATCAAAGATCCTAATTGTAAACACGGCATCCGTCGCAGACTTACATTCCTACGTTATAGATTGGTTAAATCCTAAGCTTTGAAATATATATGTTAATTTTCAATATAATTTACACCTTATGATATTAGAATTCCATAACATACTTTTGAAACAAAAACTCTACTCTGGAGCAAACTGGAAAGTGACGATGGTTGGAATCGGTTACTTTTAAAAATCCTGTCTATAAAAATCGTACGATATCCAATCCAGGTAAAAAATTGCTATATAGCAAAAATATCTATCAGTGAACAGAGATAGTTATGTAATACTAGTAATGTTACTTTACTTTAACCAAACCGCTAATGTCGATTGAGAAACTAACTAGTATGAACTGTATGTCATATTAAAAGTATATATTAAACCATAAGTCAAGTAGTTAGGTGAAGAAAAATAGACCGAAGTACATGTGCTTTATGACTTTATGAAGTTAGTAAAACATATAACTACTATAAATTACAAATATTCTGATAATTAAGACACCTAAGAACATTGGTAAACGTTAGAGATTCATTCATTCATTCTTCAAAGTAGTGAAAATACGTGCCATAAATTTCAGATATAATAATCTTAATTAAAGTTATCTTAATTAGAAACTAATATTTTTAATTAATTTGGAAACAGGTAAACCGAAAAATTTGGCGTTCCTTAAAAGCAAGGTTGAAGAATTTCAAACAATATTATTATCAAAATTATATTATCAAATCATTATTAACAAATAACTCCAAATAATCGTTTCTCATTAATCCTCTATCGCTTTGTTGATCTTAGAAAACCCTTCTCAACGATTTCGTAATGTTCTTTGTTCTGATTTTCAACCTACAATACTCACTTTCTTCCCGTGGCCTAGTTCTTGCCACAGTTTCGGTAAATATATGGTTCGCAAAAGCGAAAGCAATCCACTACCTCTCTGTTTGCAAATGATACCGTTTTGCAATTAATGCCGGCAAACCCCCATTCCAGCCATCGCTTTACAATACTTTGTCTGTGTGTGTGTTGGGAGGATCTTTAAACCTAAGCTGGGCAGCAAAAAATAAGCTCACTTCAACTCCACTGCCAAACCTGTATGTTCTCCACGGTAGTTCGGAAGGCAACGGATGAGCGTTGGAAATTTATCGGCCAACAATTGGATTCGCTGCGAGACGGTTTCGGAAATCTTGTTTCGACTCAACCTGAGCCCTCCAGCTCGAGAGCCGACTCTAGGGCACGAGGTTTCAGACTCTGTGTATAATTTAAATGTCAAATGCAAATCACGGCGCTTCTGGTGAAGCACGCCATCTTCT
The DNA here is from genome assembly GCA_000473445.2 of Anopheles farauti. NCBI lineage: Eukaryota > Metazoa > Arthropoda > Insecta > Diptera > Culicidae > Anopheles > Anopheles farauti. Next base: position 5,286,383 of record KI915049.1, on the reverse strand, counting down.
CGGTGGCCCCGTGTACCTGTGCGCCCGTGAGCAAGCGGTTGCTTTCCCGAAAGCAAATAGAAAGGATGGCCCATTAAACGGATTGTTGATGCTTTTTTTTTGGTGCCTGAACAGTCTTTCTTAGTTCGAAAAATCCATACCGTGATTCTTATGGCACGGGAAAACACAGATCGGTATCGACCAAGAGAAAAAGGCAGCGAAATGGATGAAGGTTCATTGTCTCACGAGTAACTCGTGAGCTTTCAATGCTTCGATTGTGGTCATGCGATGCCATACGTACAGAGATGTAAGCTACTGTTCGAGACTTTTGACGTCAGCTAGAGCCAAGGCAGGAGTGCGAAGATCCCAGCGATGCGAAATTTGGGCTGCTTATTGGCCGTTTTTGGAGCTGGGTTGAAGTGATGGGTTCACCATGCACCTCCAAAGGGTTCGCGGAGATTTAATCAACCTCGCGCCTGTTAATCGTGTGAATTGGGTTAAAACTAACCCCAACTCCCCACTGCACTGGCCCGTGGTCGATCGATGCAGAACACCCATCGAAACACATCGCCCGCGGGACGGTGGACAACCGACCCGAAACCACATCCAACCCGTATCGCGCGAAGATCACGCCTTAATTGTTCATCAAGCGTTCCCACCCCGGCGATCTCCGGACGCGCTTGGTGTGCCTTCTAACGCAAGTTCGAGGGTGGATGGTGTGACTGAAGTTAACAGACGAAGTGAAAAAAAATCGATCGCCCATGAATGCTCTCGAGCCGTCGCTTGGGCGAATCCAGACCTCAGGTTGGTCCAGTGGATCCGAAAGCGATTCGGAAAATGCAACAACAATGCCATAATTGGTGGGGAAAGTTTCGCCCCGTCTGACACCGTACCCTGCTGACCGTTCGCATGACGTTTGGATGCGGTTGGGGCAACGTTTTTCTTTTTGGCAGTTAAAGTGTCAATCATCAAAATAAAAATGTCCATGCTCTGCGGGTCTCCTACTTCGTGTGGCCTTTACGGTGCAAGAGATTTGTCATTATCGCTTCTCCATTGGTGATAAACATCAACCACATCCTCCCGTCTAATGGTGTGAATGCGTGTCTATTATGAAGAAATATTTCAGAAATTAAACCCTAGCGAACGGAGGGTTGTCTCGTGCAATGTTGAGATATGAATGGAAACCTTTGTTTTGTTATGTTCGTTGATTATCATGTTTTAATCATGTCGAATTCAGTTAATTTAAATAAAAGAGTTTTCAAACAAAAATGTGATATTTAAAACATCAAACAGTATTGAAACATTTTTTATAAATGGCAAAATAATGAGTAAGCAAAGTACTAATTTAATCCAAGGCTTCTATGTTACCTTTCTATAGAATAAAAATTTAATGGATTAGATTTGAAATGTCAAATGTAGATTCAGAATGTCAATTACAATACCTACCAAAAAATGCTAATGTTTCAAATAGAAATGTATCAACAAATATGTAACATAATAACTTAACACAATGCATGAGCAGTTTTAAATGTCAAAACGCAACGGTCCAGATAAAAATCTATAAAATGTTGTTTACATCACTACCTAGTTTATGGCATGAATCCTAGATTGATCCTGTGTAAAGCTCCACAGTAATAAATGTTTGGCCTTTTTTGGAGCTCTCGATTCGGTACACTTTTATCAAAATCCAACGGTATCATCGCTTCCTCGGGAACTTATCTTGTATTTGATTTTAATTCATTACAAACACTCACTCTTCACAAACATATTCTTATCTTTCATTGAGGAACTCTGAAGTTATCTTGCTTTGCGACTCCCATGGACTACTGTAGGATCGTTCTCGCATTTATCAAAGACAGTTAACATTGCTAGAATATTCCCTTTATCGAACTAATCTTTAAATCGAATTTTAATCGATGTAACTATCTTATCGTCAACGTTGCGATAATTGGTGCTCGTGTTTGAAATTGGATTTGTGTATTTATAACAGAGACACCTTCCCAGCAGTGAATACAGAGCATCAATTGTTGTGCGAGAGAGTACGAGTTGTGTAGAAGAAAATGCGTGCTGCCGTAGTGCTGCTGCTAGTGGCGTGTGCCACCCTAGCCGTGGCTCAGTTCAACACCCATCAGTGGGCTGACCGAAGTGGTATCGTGCACCTGTTCGAGTGGAAATGGGACGACATTGCCAACGAGTGTGAGAACTTCCTAGCACCGCGTGGTTTCGCGGGTGTACAGGTTTCCCCACCAACGGAGAATGCTGTCATCGGAGGGAGCTTCCGTCGACCATGGTGGGAGCGTTACCAACCGATGTCCTACCGTCTGGTGACTCGCTCCGGGACGGAAGCTCAGTTTGCAAGCATGGTACGCCGGTGCAACGATGTTGGCGTCCGAATCTACGTCGATCTGGTGATCAATCACATGGCCGATCTGGTTGGCGGTGGTGGTACTGCTGGAAGCACGGCCAGTCGTCCAGACTTTTCATTCCCTGGTGTTCCGTTCAGCGTACTGGACTTTAATCCACCTTGCGTCATTACGAACTACAACGATCCGATCATGGTCCGCAACTGCCAGCTAGTCAGTCTGCCGGATCTAAACCAGGGTGTACCGTGGGTGCGTGATAAGATTGTGGAGCTGATGAACCATCTGATTGGTCTCGGTGTGGCCGGTTTCCGTGTGGACGCCGTCAAGCATATGTGGCCCGGAGATTTGCAGGCCATCTACAGCCGTATGAACAATCTGCCCACATCGCACGGTTTCCCGGCCAACGCTCGTCCCTTCATCACGCAGGAAGTGATCGATCTGGGCGGTGAAGCTGTTACGCGTGACGAGTACACACACTTGGGAACGGTCACTGAGTTCCGTCATTCGGCCGAGATCGGACGTGTCTTCCGCGGACGCAATCCTTTCCGTCACCTAACCAACTGGGGCACTGGATGGGGATTCTTGCCTTCGCATCTGGCACTCGTATTCATTGACAATCACGACAACCAGCGTGGTCATGGTGGTGGCGGATCGGATGTCCTCACGTACAAAGTGCCCCGTAACTACAAGATGGCTACTGCCTTCATGTTGGCCCATCCGTTCGGTATCGTGCGGGTTATGAGCTCGTTCTCGTTCAGCGACTCGGAACAAGGACCACCGCAGGATGCCAACGAGAACTTGATTTCTCCGACCTTCAATCCGGATAACTCGTGCAGTGGTGGCTGGGTTTGCGAGCATCGATGGCGTCAGATCTACAACATGATCGGATTCCGCAATGCTGTCGCCGGTACCCAGATTAACGACTGGTGGGACAATGG
>KI915049.1:5243185-5283003 GCA_000473445.2 Anopheles farauti | reverse complement strand
CCACCAACGGAGAATGCTGTCATCGGAGGGAGCTTCCGTCGACCATGGTGGGAGCGTTACCAACCGATGTCCTACCGTCTGGTGACTCGCTCCGGGACGGAAGCTCAGTTTGCAAGCATGGTACGCCGGTGCAACGATGTTGGCGTTCGAATCTACGTCGATCTGGTGGTGAACCATATGGCCGATCTTGCAGGCGGTGGTGGTACTGCTGGAAGCACGGCCAGTCGTCAAGACTTCTCGTTCCCTGGTGTGCCGTTCAGCGTACTGGACTTTAATCCACCTTGCGTCATTACGAACTACAACGATCCGATCATGGTGCGCAACTGCCAGTTGGGCAGTCTGCCGGATCTAAACCAGGGTGTACCGTGGGTGCGTGATAAGATTGTGGAGCTGATGAACCATCTGATTGGTCTCGGTGTGGCCGGTTTCCGTGTGGACGCCGTCAAGCATATGTGGCCCGGAGATTTGCAGGCCATCTACAGCCGTATGAACAATCTGCCCACATCGCACGGATTCCCGGCCAACGCTCGTCCCTTCATCACGCAGGAAGTGATCGATCTGGGCGGTGAAGCTGTTACGCGTGACGAGTACACACACTTGGGAACGGTCACTGAGTTCCGTCATTCAGCTGAGATCGGACGTGTCTTCCGCGGACGCAATTCTTTCCGTCACCTAACCAACTGGGGCACTGGATGGGGCTTTCTGCCATCGCATCTGGCCCTCGTATTCATTGATAATCACGACAACCAGCGCGGCCACGGTGCCGGTGGTGCCGAAGTACTCACACACAAGCTCCCAAAGAACTACAAGATGGCCTCCGCCTTCATGTTGGCCCATCCGTTCGGTATCGTTCGGGTTATGAGCTCGTTCTCGTTCAGCGACTCGGAACAAGGACCACCGCAGGATGCCAACGAGAACTTGATTTCTCCGACCTTCAATCCGGATAACTCGTGCGGTGGTGGCTGGGTTTGCGAGCATCGATGGCGTCAGATCTACAACATGATCGGATTCCGCAATGCTGTCGCCGGTACCCAGATTAACGACTGGTGGGACAATGGCAACTACCAGATGGCTTTCTGTCGCGGAGCCCGCGGCTTTATCGCCTTCAATCTGGAGTCGTTTGATTTGAACCAAAATCTGCATACCTGTCTGCCGGCCGGTACGTATTGCGATGTGATTTCGGGCGATCTAGTAAATGGCTCCTGCACCGGTAATACGATCACGGTTGGTGGCGATGGACGCGCTCAAATCGTTCTGCCGGCCAATGCATACGATGGAGTCCTGGCTATTCACATCAATTCGCGTGTTTAACAATGAGATGCGGTGCTTACCTACTTGGAATTAATACACTAAGACTTATGCATATATTTTCCGTACAAAATACAGTCCAATCGGTGTTCAATTTTAGAAAATTATTTTGATTTTATTTGCATGATTCAATGACTGATTAAAATTTAATGCTTTATGCTTTATCTGATTAAAATATAATGCTTTATGCTTTATTATCGTTTCAAATTATTGATAGCTACAAATAATTGTTACCAAAAGCTACATAAGTTAGACCAGAGAATATTTATTATTATCACCTACTGGAAAACATTTACGCTGGCGTATCAGATCAAGTCAGTCATATAATCAGTCAAATTTGTCATGCAAGCAGCACCATTCTTTTAGTTTTCCTAAACCCGTTTAGCTTGATTTGATTAAATGTAGTTTGTTTTCTTGATGCATCAATTAGTCAGGCTCTGTCATTTATCTCAACGGCTGCTCCCTCTTTCGGTGAGTTTCAAAACTATCATTAAATAGGGTGGGTCAATCAAACGTCACTCGACTGAACGATTAGTTATAATATTAACGCCAAACAAATCAACTCATACAAAAAAATTGCTGGGAAAATCTTTAATTTCTGCATGTTTTGCTTTAAACCGAAAACATGATATTCCTAAAGCAGCTCGAAAATAAATCGCCTCTGCTATCATAAAGATTCTTCTTCTTCTTCTTGGCGTATCGACCGAAGTCATGCCTGCAGTTTTACCGACTTTCTAGACTGATTTTTACCACCATAGCTGGTTAGTCACTCCTCGCTAGGGGGAGACGGTCCGAATGGAAAAATGGTACTGGTCATGTCTTGTAAAGGACCGGCGCCGCTACCACTACACCACCAGGATGCTCTAATCGTAAAGATTAATCGGTTCAAATAATTGTTGCAATCGCCAGCCCCTCACGTGCCTTTCCGGAGACCAATCAAATGCTCGTGACAATCGCTTTCAACGCCCTAAGTCAACATTTCTTTTGCTTTCCTTGAGGTTTTTCCCCTGTACCTCCTCATTGGTCGAATTTGTCATATCCAATTGGATCAACGCATCTATTACCATAGACATATCCTAAATAAGAACCCTTCAGATTTGACGTAAAGTAAGCTGTCTACGTCTCGCGTGCAGCAAATGACGGCCGGCAAACACTTTCTAACAACAGCTTACTGAGTTAAAAAGAAAAAAATCAAGCACGCCCGAGGATGCCCCGTCCAGTGCAGGGCATTTTTCCACCGTTCGAAGTTTGCCGACATTTCGTGGGCACCACCCCGTTAGGAGAAGGAGAGTCACGCACGCGTCCATTTGTTGCAGTTCATTGTCGGGCAGCTTATCATCGGCTGCCGCTACCGATAGGCTATAATCATCGCTGGGAAGTAGCAAACCCGCAAACCGAAGGAGTGGACAGTGACAGATATGACTTTATCGGATCACAATTTACGCGTAAATTCCATATCAATCACTTCCACTCTGAATTACACACGCGGCGAGTTGGAGTTGCTCAAATCCCAACATTTGCTCCGCACGACGCGTGCAGCCGGGGGAGTTGCAATGCTTTCACTCGCGGTGTTGATTCAATCTGCCTCTTTAGCCCGCTGACCCAGTCCCGAGCCGCGGGTTCAGCTCGGGGTTCAGCAAACCGAACCGTCGGTTGTGCACTATTTGTACGCTTTATTTTGCCTACTCTAAACAGTCACGACTGCAACCACTTCCGTCATTGTTGGCGCAGCGCGGATCGAACAGAAAGAAAAAAAAACCGCTCGAAATTCCGCCCAGCAATGCTTTCGCTCCAAGGTGCGTTCGCTTTCGGTTCGCACCGGCACAGTTTCACCGCGATCGACCACTTGATAAATATCATTATCGAATTAAATAAAATCGTTCCGAGCGATCGCCCGTCGGGCCCGTGCGACGCGAAGGGAGTGTGATCTTTGCGTACGCGGCACGATTGGTGCGATAAAATGGATCTTTCGCGGTCATCTTCAAGGCGCGAGAACCGCCACATTCGCTCATCGTCGTCATCATCATCAGCTCCACCGCGATCACGATCATTATTTATACTGCCAATCAAGCGCGTTGAAAAGTGAAAAGCGTGCACCACCGAAAACAACAAACAATAAGCAGCGTCTCAGCAGGCTAGCGCCGGGAGAGTAAAAAACAAATCCCCTTACCATACACCGAAATATCTTTAAAAGTCAAGCAAAAAAAGCAGCGCGCTCCCTTGTGCGCAAGAAATCCCATTCATTGTTTTGCCGCCTTGCGTTACGAACGTGTGCGTGAAGGACGCGAAGGGGCGGGCGGGAGGATGAGCAAAACGTTGGTCCGGAAGAGCCACTGATAGTTGTGCCCGCCATCATCCGCCACAGCCGCACGCACCATTCTCGCTTGCCTAACTTAACAAAGAGCATCGTTGTTTGCCGGTAATTGTGGCCTATTGTGCATGCGTACACCGTCTGATTGATGCGCTATTTTTTCGCGATCCCACCGATCGATGAATGTGTGTGTGTATCTTAGATTTTGTTAAATAAAAAGTATCGCCACACTCTTCCCACCTTCTAATTATTTGCCCGGCAAACGGTGTGAAAGAGCTTACTTTCGCTTTCGGATTGATTCAACGAACGGAAAGTCATCATGAAGAGATGATCGCGCATATTACCAAAAAAAACGGCAAACACTACCTCTTCTTAATGATACTTAATACCCTGAACCAGATATGTATGGTTTATTTTTTATAAAAATTTGTACAAGCAAATTCCTTCTGCCCATCTTTACTGCATGGTAGCAACACTAACGGACATATTTGGTGGCAAACGACATGTATCATGTATTTAGCATTTGTTTAGTAACTGGTATAACATTTTAATCTAGTTGAGCTTAAATTTGTTTCGTTTAGACTAATGACAAAATACAATGCTTCATTTTCTATACATGACATGTTTGTCTATACATGACAGTCAGCTTTTACATAAAATTAAAAAGGAAACAAATATCTTGCAGTAATAATGAGTAATAATATTTGGGTCTGCTTTGTATTTGCAAGTCAGTATTTTTATTTATTTACATATTTTTTGTTTATTTATTTATAACCTACCCTATCAATAAAATATTTTTCCGTACATTACTTCACAAATGGCACCACTTTATGTATCGATCTATCGACTTACATAGAAAACCATTCTGCAATTCCTTATTTTTGTACAAATATTAAATCATTTTATCACAATTTTAACACTTTTTGCTCAAAATTATGCCCGTAAATAGTGTTAAATGATGCTCGTTTCTTTTTAATTCTTTATTGATTCTCGTCAAAACGTAATTTTATTCTAATCGAATAAAAAAAGGTACAATAAGAGTTGTTACATTGATTTTCAAATAAAAGGAAAAATTGAAAATTTCTTTTGAAAACCAACAAATGTTTAAAACAATCTTACTTTCCGAACAATGAAAACATAAAAATGGTATGAAAGTGTGAAGTGTAGCCCAAACTTACTGTTAGTATTAAACCGCGAGATACTTCTCCATCCATGCCAGCGAGAGTTAGGTGAGCATAACAAACGACAATACCAAACTACTGTTAGGTTTCATGTGTTACTGTGATTACGTACGTGTATGCGCCGCAGAACAATTCGATACAGCATACAAATTTGAATGCTACAACTCCACAAACACCCGTAACAGTCGAGAACCGCCCCAAACGTGCAACCAGTGCCAGTAATTGGAGCACCCTCTGGCAAGGGCCACCTGGACACCGCCTGGAATGTAGCTTATTGGCAAAACTGGCTCGCTGGGATCTGATTGGAATTTATGCTACTTAACAGTACCCTGCTTTTAATCGATCGGATAGCCAAACGGCCCACGATACACGTTCGGTGCCGTATGCGAACGTCGTGTCTTTAGCGTGTAGCAGGTTTGTTTTTTTTTCGGTGTGATGTTGGGTCTAGCCACCCGATCGCTACCGCTCACTTGCAGGAGGGGACGAGTAGGAAAGCTGGGTTTCCGGTTTGATTGTGCCATTTTTTTTTGTTTTTTTTTTTCAACTTAAAAAACTCGGCGGCTTTTATTGGCAGCGGAAAATGGCTGGTATTTGAAGATGTGGCCGATGGCTGCGAGTGGCGGTGGGTTTTGTTTTCGTAGTTCGTGTTTCGGACACCCGCTCCGTCCGGTCAAAGCCCACCTCGTTGAAACGATTTCAGGAAGGACCCCATTTCCGAGCGGCACCTACTTAGCGCACAGAACGGAGCCGCAGACCATCGGCCGCGATCGTACGATCGTGCGATTTATGACGTTGCTATTCCACCCGCTCGTACCGGCGTGTTGAAGTGGTTTGTAAATTAGTAGGTTTATTAAGTGGTTTGATGATTTTCGTATGGCTGCTACGATCGCGAGATCCAGGAATGTTGGACGGATGCCAGCTGGATCATCTTTTTTTTTGCACGTTGGTTGTTCCAGTGCGAGACGGTGCGGTGAAGGGAAGAAAAGGATTGCGATCTTCTTAATGATCGTACCACCGACCTGAACAATATGGCTGACAAACGGAGGAGATTGTTATCTGGGGTGGGTTTGCAGAACGCATGGTGGTAAGATGATCGGCCGTGTGCTATTGAACTGCTTCCTATCCAAGCTGGACTCACCAACTCCATTAAAAACGTCGCGTGATGCGTCGTACAGTGCATCTCAACGCATATGGGAACAGGAACAACAGGGGCCACATTACCATGCTTACCTGATTATTTATCTCTCTCTTTTTCTCCCACTCTCCTCCTCTCCACTGGTCGTTGCACCGGTTTATGAAAAGCTAATCATCTCACCGTGTATCGGCAGACGCGGGCAAGCGTTTGTTTCACTTTTTTTCAACCCTATCTTCTTAAAATCAGGTTCGAGTGTCACGCTAATGACATGGGACAGCGTTGCTGTATGCCGCGCGCCCTTTTTGATGTTACCCGAACGCGTATATCTATTACACGTTCTTCATCTGCGTTCTGTCACCGGCGACCAGCAGGTGATAGATCACGGGAATGAAAGTCATAAATAAAAATGCAGAAAAACAACAAGAGGAATCTTAATCGGAACGTTTTCTTCGTGCATCGATCCAAGATGCGCTTACGAATCGGTTCGAGATGATCCGTGACCAACACGTGGTGTCGGTTAGCCTGTTGGGAAGCTGCTAGTTAACATAAAACCCAGCGCTACCGTGTTCTGGCCGACTGGCGTGGACATTCACCTCGGGGCATTGGATTACCGTTAATGAGAGGGTAAGGTTTTTAAGGACGGTTGTCAGGGAAGCTAAGCCTGAATGACACATGTGAACGCGAACACGAAAAACTCACATTGAAATTGTATTCTCACTTTGGAATAGGTTTTTGGAATTTTTTACTTTTTTATTTATTCAATCATTTTTTTACAAACTATCATAAATAAAATCACCAAAATGATGAGACTAAATAAAACAATCTTCTTAATTATTTACCATTCTTTGTGTTAAAAAAGTGGAAATAATTTTTATCCACTGTTTACCAGTTTAATAACTAAATTTTGATTCCTTAATAAACACATTTCGTGCTTTATTTTTAATTATAAATGACAGTCAAAGCTGTTTTAATTTTTACAATTTTTTCAAACTATTGCTCGAAGTTGTGTTACCAAAACATTTTTAATCAATTAAATTTAGCGGAACTACTGGGCAAGATAAAACAATAAAACAACAAAATCCCAAATCTTCACCATTGTAAAAAATAATGAGCCTTTAATACAACTTAACTACGTGCATGACCAAGCAGTTTTCGGAAAATGAGACATGAAATTATAATTTTAAAAATATCAGATTCCAGTCATACTACCAGGTTTTTCTAACCAGTTGTTAGAATACCAGTTCGTCTTGGATGAGAATGTAGCAAATATAGGAAATAAAGTGGTATTTTACACACGTTTCTGACGATATAATCAAATCAAATTTAGAGAAAGAGTTACAGTATTTGCAATAGTATTTTTGCATAACACTAGTGTAACGTATCGGAAGGTTGTTCACCCCTGTCGCAGTTTGTCTTATAAATCTTCCCTGCAGCTAATTTCTGCGCTGCATCGGCCATCGGTGTTGCCTGAAAGTGCACTAATTATACGCTTTTATTAGCCATTGTTTTGCCTAATTGCTCTGCACAAAACTCGAATGTCCAGTTTGGCCTACCCCACCTCATCCCACCCCTGTGGTGGGTGGACTAGTTTTGCAATTCATTGTATGCTTCTATCGGCCGTAACCTTTCCTCGCGCTTGCGACGCGAAACGTAGGTGACCATCTTCCGTGCCCATCTCGCGCAATCTCGCGAACTATTTTTACCTTATACGTACGCGGCCACGGATAGGATAATTTTATTTAATTAATTGTTTATGGATTGCCGCAGAAGCGATGCTTTCGGTTCCACCAGCTGATGGGCGCCCACGGTACGATCTGCCATGGGCTCTGTGTTCCCTTTCGCCCGTTGGATGCGCCTTCCACAAATTCAAATTGCTCCCGGCAAATCGCGGCTTGGGAACCGACCGGCCCTGGCACGAAGCCACAAACTTGCTCTCACGATGGCTCTTCCGCGTGCACAGTGTGTCACCGTGCATTATTGCGGGCGCGTTTGGGTCAACCGACATTTCTTTTTTTTATATACCTCCAACGGCACCGTCCTCCTTACCCCTTTCTTCTCGCGCTGCTATGTGCGTCCATAAATAGGCAGGTCGCGCAATTCTGAGCGACATAAAATTGTTGACCAATTATCGATCACATGATTTCCGTTGTTTTATTTCGTTCTCGGTGGCGCGCACACAACTTCCCATCGTTCTTTCGTTCTTGCTCACAGAGTTTTTGTTTCTTTTTGTTGTTGTTGCTGTAGTATTCGTTTCCTTCTGTGTACGCCCGTACGCCACGATTTTGAATCGAGTCATTTCTGGGCTTCTGAGAATGTACGATTTCTGCCTTGATTAGGGAGGCCCTATGAAAAGGGCTTATAATTGGATAGTCAGCATCATCATCATCATCATCATCATCATCATCATGGCCATATTCCTCGTCATCATCATTCGATCGTGCTTGTATTAGCGGCGCCACGGCTGGGTGTCTTCGGCAACCCTCACACAGCCACACGGACGGACCAGATCGAGGTCTTGCCCACCACCGTTGCCAACACTGCAGTCACCCTTCATTTCCGACTGGCGCTATTCTTATCGCAGAAAATTCATCAACATCGGAAGAATTCTCCCACCTCTAATTACGCGCACTCTTCGCCTGCGCGTGGTCTCGGATCGCCCACCATTTCTCGTGGTATGCAAAACCGTTCGATCGTACGTACACGAATTCAGCTCCTACACATCGCCAAGCGCTCCCGTGCTGCGCCGGTGGAACATTTGCAGCAGGTCGCCGCCTCATTTGGTTAAGATCTTGCCTCGCGAAGAATGTGGGATTAGTGCTAAACTCAACACGGCTCTGCGAATCGAAGATGGAGGGTGTGGAGGGAGGTAGGGTAAAGAAAATAGAAGGTGTTTGAAACACGAAACACACTAATCGTCTCGCCCTTCCCTTGACCGTGCGATCGAAGTGTGAGTCTTCACGCGAACGAAATCCCCAAACGACAGATCGAGGCCGAAGATCGCTATCGCTTAATCATAGACATCCGTGAGCCTGGTGGCCCATTTAGGCGCCCACCGGCGTACCCACGGGCTCACGGACGACGTAATCTCCCAGGCACGCAGTCTAGCGAGGCGTGAAGGGGAGGTGGCCCCGGGTGAGATATTATTGTAGGTTTCAATTGTCCGAAAAAAATACCAAAATTATATGAGCCACGCAAGTAGGGTTGCAACAAAAAACAGAGAAGAAAACGGCTTGGAGAAATCAAAACGCAAAGGTTACATGAAGATTTCCCCTACACCCGAGCGCTGTGAGGAAGAAAAAGGCTTAGAGCATTGAGCGCATGTACCTCCCGCGTTGCGGATCACAGTTCCATACCCAGTGGAATGACAACCGTGCCGTGAAGTAGTACGTAAGTGGAGCAGACGAGCCTCCGGTAGACATCGAAGAGTTACTTCCAGGTCGTCGGAACGATGGGCATTAGCAGCAGGCGCAGCAGCAATCGCTCATCAGCGGGTCATCGAAGGTCTCGGTGCGACATGGCACACGGCAGTGTGTCGTCGCTGCATGCCGTGTTTGAAAAACCCACGCAGATGAACGCCGTGAGGCTCGCAGCTTTCCGAGCGGATGCAGATGAGCGTTGTAGCTTCTCTTTCCCTTTACCGTCCCACCCCCAGGGCACCGATCGACAGGTTCCGTGAACAATCGTATCACCCAAAAGCTACAAAGTAACCCAAATAAATCACCATCACCAACGCCGTCGTTGGGAATGAAAAATTCACCTGCCACCACTGATGAAGCGAAATGGTGCCGAGGTGGCAATTTGCGCCGAGAGACGGAAAATACGACACTGGTGGTGGTCAGCGCCACGCCACCATCAAACCATGATGGTGACGATGATTAATGCGCGTCCGCCGATATCGGTGAAGGTCGCCCTTGCATCGAGTAGGCGCGCGTCCAGTTGTCCTATCATTTTCCGCAAATCTTGATTGACGTCCGAAGTGGCGGTGGAAAACCTGCGCGACCGCGCCACTAAATCGTGCCCTTCGGTTGTTTGGCTATCCGCGGAACGGCACTGGCTGGCACTGGCTGGAAATGGAATGATTTACGGGTGATCTTGATTGGTTGGTGGTGTCCGCCCGCTCGGCCACACTCATGCGGTCCTAATTGAGGAACTCATCTTTGGGCAGACGGTAACGGGAAACATCCCACCGGGAGTGCTTTCCCTTTTGCTGGAACTACCCGCTCCAAACCTAGAACTGACACGATGCGATGCCGCCTTCCCTTAGACCATCGGGCGATCGTTCGCGAGTTAGATCTACGCTCCGGACTGATCAAACGGTACGGCACGCCAAGGTTTGCCGATCGAACCGGCAAGGTGAACGGAGAGGGCAAGATTTCCAGGTCACTTGTTTGACGGTGACCGACATCGGTGTCCGGAGTACCGCAGCTGAAAGAGAAATCCGATGAGCTCTAGCATTCCGCATGTATGTTTCCACATGTGAACTTTGCTGCAGTTTACAACGTCGAGTATAGAGTGTTATCGCAAAGCTCTATCATCTGTTTTTGACTTACTATGCCCGTATCCCCCTTTTCGCATCTAATCTTTTAGAAGGTTTACTCTTTAAAGCACATAATGTGTATTAAGATGCACTTAAAAATTTAAAATATAAACGGTGAAAACGAAAATCCTTACTAAGTTGAAGAAGTAACGCTTAAAAAAGAGCGAAACATATAAATAATATTGTTTTGTAATTCAACATTTAATGCACTTCAATCCATTTATTCAATATATCGAACTCATTTATCATGAAGAATGTAAATTTTTATCTTATCGCACTTCTGAGTTAATCTTCTTATAATATAGTGCCATATTTTTTCGAATAGAAATATTTCCCATTTAGCAATAGGCTAGTGTATTTTGGTGTAAAATACCAAGCCGTATTGTTATAAAAATTTAAAATTTATTATATCGATGGTATACATTTACCAGCTTCGGTTAATTAGAAGAAACACAGTATTCAGCATTACGGACAGGCCATTTCTTTCAAATAAACTAAATAAAAATGCAATTTTATTCATAGCAAGTTTTTGAAAGAGATCATAATGATCTGACTGAGTGCTGTTTAGAATGATTTTGCTATGAGAGTGAGTTTAGTTAACAAATCGCATACACAATATAGAAATCCCCAAAAAATATTATTTGTTATTTATATATTGATTTATTTATTTATTTATTTATTTATTGATTTATTTATTAACTTGTTTATTTATTTACTTGAATTATTAATTTGTTTATTTATTTATTTATTTATTTATTGATAAGTGAAATACTGTGAAAGGATTGTGGATTTTCGACACTTGGTGTCCATGTACGCATTTATCAAGCGTAATAAAACAACCAAACTGTTCTTGTTCACAACTTCACAAACAAAGTTCAACTACTCATATCTCAAAAACTTAAAACCCTTTTTCGAAATGACATAATATTTAAAATAAAAATAACGTACACGAATGTAACGCACTGTGCAAAACACCTTTCTAAATCTCAAAACTAATCATACCGATCGAGCAATGCCCTGAAACGAATCTCGGGCACGACCTCTCCATCATGCTCGATGGATCATCTCCCTAGATTCCAGTCCTGGCATTGGACGTAGTTGAAGAAGCAAACTGACCCTTGTAAAAACTGACAAACCCCTTGTAAAAACCCCCCCTGCGCCCTGGCTCATTCCTGCCGCAAGGTGGTATTAGCACTAAAACTAAACCATCCCTGGATCCCTTCACCGAGGGCGGATGGGGTCAAGTATTTCGTTGAAACATCCCCTTGAAAACCATTAGCTAATCCAACTACAAGCCCGAAGCGCAAAGGAATGCGATCTAATAATAGAGTATTGCACGAAATATAAAATGATCCCCTGTCTGGCTGGCCGGTTTGGAACGAGGTAAACGAGCGTACTGTAGAAGCGTTGCGTGTGTGTTTTGTGATAATTACTAAAAAAAAATAGAGCACCTCAAAATATCCACAAGGCTCTCGCTCTCGCTCTCGCTCCCGCACGCTGTGTGAAGGTCGACGAGAAGATGTTGCAAAATTAAGCAAGATCTCGTTAGGCGTATGGCGGTTTTTTGCAATTTATGACTAAAACATAACCCGCCACCGATCGGGCGCGTAAAGTGTAAGTAAAGCTGCGTGTCTGCTCACCCTATGGCAGAACCAAACCGGAAACCCATCAAAGTGGCACTAGTCGCTTCCCCCGGGGTGAAAATGTGTGGCGAATGAATATCTAATTGATGTTGTTGTGTAACTTCTGTGTTACAGCCACTCTTCGAAGCAAGTCCAGCAAAAGGGGTAACAATTGGAACGCAAACGATGCTAAGCAGCATCATCCGGTTTGGAGCGTTCCGGTGCCTAGTGCTAATAACAATCTCTAAAGCCAGAGTCGTGCAAATGGATGTGTACTGCCCGTGTTGCGGTCGGCCCTTCGTTGCGGAGGCGTTGCTCGATAGACCATTAATGTTCCAATTCACACGCGATTATGAGCGCCGTGCATTACATAGCCGTGATTTAGACTGTTTGTTCGACAGACCGGGTTGACTGCGTATATTTCAATTAGCTGTGTGTGCTCTCGAATCGCATCGACGCATGTTCCAGTGCTCCCGCTGATCTCGTTGGCAAGATCTAGTTTGCTCCACTTCGACGCGCATGGTCGGGGGTGCACGCGTTTTGGGATCTGCATTTGCTCGATGCAAAGTGTGAACTAGATGGGGCGATTCGACGCGATCGTAACGATCGTGTGGGACACGCTATGCTGTAATGAGCACAGGAATGGAATGATGCATCATGAATGATCAACTATGAACCCCTGGAAAACGCGAAAAATGCGCATGTGGGCGCTGCAAAAGCAACACAGTGACACACTCCTTTTCCTAAGCCTACTGTGACCTGGAAAAGAAGGTTAGAAGTTAAGCTGTCGTTAGGAGCAGCAAAAAAGCAAACATAAAAAAGCCTTTAAAGGATCGTGGAAAGAAAATCGAAGCGTTTAATGTTCAAGTGGCTCAAGTACGCACCGGCTAGCCAGTCGGTTGCTACTTTCTTCCCAGCATCGGTTTATTGATGTATCGATTGACTTTTCCCAGCCCTTGTGCCAAAGGAGAGAATGGATGTTTCTGGCTGATGCGTACTGAGACGCGCATCGCGCACGGAAAGCGAACTTGTTCGTACGTTGTCAACGTGCACACACGCACACGCGCATGTCGCCTGTCGCTTCGGAATGGCCACATTCCAATCAGTGCTATCTTCATCCCGGCATCTATCTGCAACAACACGACGGTACCCATCGATCGTTCGGGGCTCCAACCCGCGCGACCGCAGTCAAAGTGTCATCCATCAGCCAGATCGCGCGTCCCCACGATCGGCGAGCACCCGCGATCGGGCAACATAATCAATTGCTCATATTCCTCCACCGGACAGTCGATTATTCCATGAGAAATGTCGCCATTTCCCGCGCGAAACCGGGGACCACCACCATCACTATCGGTCCGGCGAATGTTTGCCGTTTTTCTGGTCGTTTTTCTACCGTTTGCTTGCTTGCTTGCTTTTTTCCCTTCCACCAGTGCTAGCTTGAAATGAACGACCCAAAGGAAAGCGTCCCCGGCGTGTCCACCTCCACCACTGCACCAATCAATGTGTGCATCTTCACGTCGGCTTTCCACACAGCCACCGCGAGTTTTCCAAATGCACAACAGAGGCACCGCGAAAAAGGGAGGAAAAAAAAAACACCAACCAAATGAAGACAAACTGCAAACTGTTGGTGGTGGAAGAAATTCTGAATGTAAACCTGCTGCGGCTCCCGCAGATGCTGCCGGTGCTGTTGGCACCGGGAGCCACACAAAACGGTTGACAGGTGACTTTATGTTAATTTTGACCTCCCACTTACCCACTCCACCCTCCGCTTTGCATCCGCTTTTCACGACTGCTTTCTTCAAAACCTGCGCTGTCGCAACAACTTGCCACCAGGTGTACCCACTGGTCCTTATTTTCCTTTGGCAAGAGGATTTGATGGTGACTGGATGCGAGCGGGACGCGTGGAGCGAAAGCGCGAAGGAAAACCCTCCCTCTTCATCCAGGAGAAAGGGGCACCAGCGAGAAGTGCATATTAATTCGCTAGCCAAACAAACGCCGTGCCGTTTTTTCCACTAACAACCCGCGTTCACTCGAAATGGAAATGAAGGTCGCGATTGGATGGGTTGGCTGGGGGTTCCGGGTTCCGCGATTGCCCGTGTCCCGAATGGTTCACAATTGATTCACCTAGTTGCTCTGACATTTAATGTGTCTCGTTTGTGATGCGTTCCAAGCAGCGCTGGTGGAGGAAACGCACCGCGACAGAAATCATCCTCCCTGCAAGCAGCGAAATCGACGGTAGCATGAAAATCAAATCGTGTCCACATTCCGCATTGTCATGGGTATACAGTCAAGATTTGGCGAAGATCGCTCCGATCAAAAGATCGATGGAAGTCGGAATTATTATCGGAACATCGAACCTCGCTCTATCTGTCTCTTTTGCACACCTTTGCTGCAAATGCAACGCGAATGCAACGCGTATGCACGGGAGTAGGACAAATGCCTCGGCATGGTAAATAAATATTCAATTTGATTTTATTGACTTACTTCGAGCCTATTGAATCTTGGTCACTAGGAGATAGGCAACCTTGCAAACACATACACAGACGAGCGATGGCGTTAGCTAGAATTCCATCGCAATTTAGCACAGTGTGAAAGCGCTGATCATATTATTGGAATATTTAAATATTTATATTTTTATTTTTTGTGCTGATCAAAATTAATATTGTTTGCCTAGAACTAACAGCATTTTCTTTTTTATGGCATAATTTAAACGAAATCTTTATTTATACTATAACTCAAAACAATATTCATAAACAGCATAACAATCCTCCGTTTTTTTATAATAACTATATGAACAGAGCAGTTAGAAATACTATATGACATTGAAATCAAATAAACTCCTACCGGATTAACAAAATTTCTCATGCATGGGCCTTTTTAGGTATTTCCATAAGCTTGATTTAAGCAAAATATGCACAAAAAGGGGTTGGAACTTAACTGAGTTAGTCGAAAAGATAAAACGGTACTAAAATGTAGTTGAAACTTGAAAGTGTTTAATTAATTAATTAAATTGAAAGTTGAAAGTATTTCATTAATTAATGCTAACAAATCTTTCTCATAATTGACAATTTTTAACTTAATATGATTTATTCACATAAATCTGCAAGGCTCTCAACAGAGCAAACGAAATTATTAATGTGCAATATTTTAGACTCGAATAAGTTAATAATATGTAAACTATATGCTATTTTAATCCATCAAAAAATGAAAAATAATAGTTCTTCTGTTTTTTATAAAATTGAAGATAAAATTATATTTTATGCAATGGTTTTTTCTGATACTTAAGGACTATTGTTAAAGAATAATTACTACACAAACAATTATATTATATTAAATTATTCGATACAGTTCTGCTATCGTTGCAAACTCTTCATACATTTTGTGTGATTTCTATACAAATTGGTATCGTTCTTGCCTTTAAAAGAAGTGCTTAAAAGACTATCAAAATTTACACGATATGTCCACTGCCGGTCCCATCCTGCGTCTGTTCCATCAATCGAACGAATGGAAAAGTTCGGACGACAAGTTTTCCTTCCGTACATACTCACCCTTCGGTGGCACTGGTTCGTCGCTGCAAGGGAAAAAGTGAGACACGACACTGGCGCAACGGTGACGTTCGGTGAATTGCAGTTTTGTGACCAATATGGGTAATCGTAAAATCATTGCCGATCATCAAGATCATCTCCTGTCCCATCCCCCGGTGCGCGATCCGCACCGTTACCCAATTGAGCTCAAAGAAAAGTTCAGCCAGGGCGATTCCCGTCGCCATCGCGGCCGGTCGGAAGTGAGTCGGTACTTTTTTGGGCCCTTTGGCGCACGGACGGACGGGAACAGGACCATTGAATCGTTAGCAAAATGGGAGTCTGCCGAAGGTCCAGTGGTGGTAAAGAGCAAGGGAAAGCAAGCGGGAACGGGAGAAAATTGAAGGGAAAATCTATGAATAAAAAAATGCCCAACACAAATGCTGCTACGTTCGCAAACCTCTTACCGGTGGCAATGTCGACCGAATTAGAGCAATCGTTCACATGACTGATGGATGGAATTTACTTGCGCGGAAGGAAAATGGGTCACCGTAAAAGACGGTATGCAACACGCTGGCATCATCGAACCATACCGTGCCGGGAGCGTTGTCATTTTAAAATTAAAAGCGCGTGGGCTTTTGTATGGCCAAAGACATTTTTATTCTTCGATGCAAAGTTTATTTTGCTTCCAGGGATGATAAAGGGGTACTTGTTCGCTATTAAAATAAATGAATAATGTCACTTTTAAATATCTTTACTTGGCGTGTTTATTATAGAGGAATAATAATGCTAAATAGCTTGTTCTCCCAAAACACAACACATGAAATACTAGCCTTGAAGCTGTGTACAATAAAACAACGACCAGTAGATGCTAGGGGGTACGGTTTCTCTTTTTGTTGTCACATAAAATGAGCCACCATGTATCGGCTCGCATCCAGCAACTTGCTCCCGTTAACTAGAGCTAATGCACGTTTGCTGTCACGATGCCATTTTTTCCACTTTCTTGCCCCACCGGAAGGAGTAAAAGATTCATTCACCAACGCAAAGGCAACAGATGACAAACTACGTGCTACGACAAAATGAAAACCATACCACACACTCAGAAAATGCTCGTGAGCGCAAAAACGCACGAGCAAAACCACGTCCGCAAGCAGCTCCAATAAATAAACGTGATGTTCGTGCTTTGTCACACGGGGTCCAATAAAACGGAAACGATCCTGCCCGGTAAGGATACCAAGTGTGCCAATTAGTGCCGGAAGAAAACTGGGAGCGAAACTGGGCGCGCGGCGTGCTCCACCGGCGTACGTACGCAAACAGTTTTCCCTCGGTGGGCGGCGAATTCGTGGGCGGATTTGTTGCGTTCCAGCGCGCGGTTGATTTGTGACAGCGAATGTATGCGCGTGTCAGTCGGGGCGACCCTGCGGAACAACACGGCCGCACTGATGACTTAATGCCGGCAGCCACATGGACGCTCGCCTGCTGGATGGATGGATGGATGGATGACTGTCAGGGCTGGCTCGGTAAGTGATGTGTTGCCTTATACAGCGTCGTGTAGAACATGCGAACGATCGGTAGCGAGCGAGTTCGTCTTCTTACGGCGGGAAATCGAATTTATCGAAGAAGAAAACCCAATTGTGGCAAGCAGCGATCGATTAGCCCGATCGCCCTATTCCTTGCCCGGTTTGTGGTATTTTCGGTTTCAGCTAACCGTTTTTCCCTCACCGTTCACCGGTTGGAAGGGAAAACTCAACGTTTAAAGTGATCTGCCGGGCCTTCGGCACAGGTTGGGCACGGTTTTGGAAGGTAGCGAAAAGTACACCACCACCGCCATCGATCAAACGGTTTGACAGTAGCCGACGACAGCAGCCGACGGTCCGGGAAACTGTCGCCGAATGTACTGGCAGGTGCTCCAATTCAATAGAATTGATCGCCCATTCGCCCAATTCGATATCGTTCGCCCCTGCCACGGGCACGGGCGTTTTATGTTTATTAAAACGAAAATAAAAAAAAAACGTTTTTAATGAGCTTCCTTCGCCTCATTCTCGCGTCTCGAACGCGGGTGTCCAGACACATATGCACACACCGAAACGTCTCAAATTGGCAGCGGCGGTGAATAGCAGTGCATCGGAAAGGGTAGTGCCAATCGCGCCCAGTTCCACTAGCTTGCTTCCTGCCGGCTGTCCACACGATGGAAGATGGAACCCGAAGGAGGGTGCGGCGATAGATGACAGCTTTGATCTCGGTGTCACCCGGTGGCAGGTTGTCATGCAGATGCAGTGGCGTGCAGCCACACAACGAGTCCCTCCCGGTTGCTACTGGCAACATTGTTGCCTTTGGGTACCTTCTGCCCCATTCGCCAGCGGTGTTTTCGGAGGCAGCGGATGCACTGGATGCACCCATTGAACAATCGCCTTCCGCATGAGGTACAAGCGGATTCCGTTTGCATTTGTTTTCTATCACTTACTGCCGGCCGTGTGTCTGCCAGCGCTTTGTATGGGGGACTGTGTACTTTGCGCCTGGTGAGAGTCAGCATTTTCCTCGGCAACAATGTTTGCTCTGAGGTGGGCGAAAAAGTTTCTGCAGATTTCCTTTTTTAGCCTTTCGATCATTCAAATGCAAGGTAAGACTAACTGCAAACTGTTTTGCAGAAAAGCAGTGTTCAAAGTGTTCGAGGATTCGTAGAAAAAATTCTTTCAAACAATTTTTTTTTTGTCGGGGGAAAGTTGTTGTTAGCACAATCATACTTTAAAAAAGTAGATGTAGGGACATCAAACATAATTACACTTACTATCAAAAATAAAAATAAATAAGAAAATCAAAACAAATATTAAAAATACTGACTGCACATTTGATGAGGTCTGCCATTTGTTAGACTTTACACTGTCCTAATTTTTGAAACCAAACAATAAAAAACCCATGTGCATCAATCATAAACACAATATAATAGGTAATAATGATTCTCGATCGTTTATTCAATAACATATTGAAATATTTATATTTTTTTCGTTCGATTTTTAATATTTAACCGCGTTAACAATTCCGTTTATTCTCATTTCATAGTTTTGTTGCTAATGCAAGCTTCTTTAAGCTGAATTCTCTGAATAATTCTCTCCTTTTCCATGGCAACAAATAGGTCGACCTACAGCTACTGCGCATCCTGACCGTTTGCATACGTTTGCAAAGCGACTCCATTTGCAGTGGTTCGGTAGCGGTAACGAAATGTGACGTATAATTATTTTCTATGCAAATTTCGCAGATCTTTGCCCCATCGATAGCCCACTTCCCATCTCGGGGTAAGATTAGTCGCTGTATGCGCACCCGGGAGCGCACTCATACACACACACGCACACCATAAGAGGATGCGATCAAATGCGATCTACTTGTGGGGACTAACATCAGCATGTGTTTCGCGTGGTGTGTCTACAAACTGTGCATTGGGTTGGCGAGCAGCAGCGACCAGCCGCAACACGCACGATGCTATCGACGTGTGCATCCCGCCAAGGTTAGGGTCGTTCGTTCGTTGCAACGGTCAATTTTCCTTTTTTGCCCCACTAATTCAACAACGCAATCGATTGACCACAACGATTCATTGCGCACTGGTCAAACCCGCAATCGATGGTCTAATGGAAGATTGCTGTTCGATTTCGGTGCGATCGGACCGAAATTGAAACGCGAACGCGGCCGGCGGTTGGCGGTACGCCAACGTGCAATGGACAATTAAGTAAGATGCAATAAAAATTCAAATTACCACAAAAGGGATCCGCTGTCGGTTCTTCGTCGTGTTTCGCTACCACTTCGCCTGCCTGATGCCGGATCGAACAAAGTGTCGATAAGTTAAAAGCACTCAAGTGGTTTTATCGCGCCACACGCGCGGGCTCGATTTTCCTTCCGGAACCCGTCGTGTGGGTGGGTTTCGCAGATTCCTCCCATCGGTAAGCCGCTTTGGGTGCAGCCTATTTGTGACCATATTTTCTGCGACCAACACGTACCTAAGCCGATTCGATCCAGTATGGTTTGCGTCGCGGGCGGAATTGCCTTTTCCCTAGGGTGGCCACGGTAACGATCGCAATAAATAGGAAACACTCGCTTCATTTGTCATTCGGTACTCGATTTGTGAACACCCATTTTAGAGATAATTTTCTTGTGCGCTACTGTTGATGGTGTTTTGCTAGTAGCTGAAAACTGTCACGGTCGTAGCTACCTGAGCAGCTCCTTTACGAGCCATTTGCGTACCATTTGCTTTCATTAAGCCTGCCATTAACGTGTGTAAATATCGTTTGCTAAGTGCGCATATGAAGCAATTTAGGCGAGCGAATCATAGCAATCGCTATGGTGAGGTGATCGTTTGGCTTTGGCTTATACACGAGAACAAGAAGCTTATAATGTCTCGTTCTTATAGGTTGTAGATTTGTTGGAGTAGTACAATTTTAATATAGATTTACCTATGGGTTTTGAAAATTAAATTGCAATTGAAGGATGCTGCAATTTAATTTGAACTAAATCAAGGAAATATTTTATTTCGAGTAGAAACAGCTACTTAAATTATATAAAATAATTATTGAATAATATCAATTTGAATGGTTCTGTTTGGCCGTTTGAAAAACATTTTTAACGAAGTAAAACAAATCATATAATTTAATTTTGTTCAAGCTTTTGTTAAAAAAAACTGCTTATCAATCGTAAAAATTATTTTAAAGCTTAAGCAAGCTTTAAGTAAGCTTTAAAATAATTGTTTAAATTTGTATAGTTTATTATAGTATATAGTTTATTATTTGCTACACAATATATTTCTGATATTGTTAATTAATTTTTATTTTTATATTATTTTAATTATAACTATTTATTTCGTAATACTTTTTCATCGATTTCTTTTTTTCATTATTACATCATATCCGTTTCCGCTTTACCCATGTTCTTCACTTGCCTTGTTAGGATTGACACGTGAAACGTGAGGAGGAGCCTCCGTTCAAGTCATATGAAACTAGGGTTCTAATCTTACGTATATTACTTATCAATGCAGACTAATTCCAGTAAATGCTTGAATACCTGTATGAAATGAACCAAACGATTTTGATTTTAATTGAAATGCTCATCAAATGTGACACCTTGTCCAATTTTTCGCAATGGAAGGTAATGAGGCATGTTCTAGGGGTGTTCTCTAGGAATTTATTGAAAAAAAATGCTAAAAATCACACACATCTTCCAGGCACATTTTGCCACCGTCCACCAGAACGCGTCCGTCGCTAGCGTTGCTTAAACATAAGCCAATCCCTTTTTCCATGCCCACGATAGCTCGTAAGGTGGCAAAGGAACAATAACGCTTCTGGACATAGCCCATCAGTGTGAGCCTTGGCGGGAGGCAAATGATCACCGAAACCATACGTGCAGATTAACTTCGCTCCAGCAACCGTCACCTTCCCGGGGTGCCCGCAACTGCTTCTGACCGAGGGCATCACACGGACCTTACCGATGCCTGCATCCGTGCCTGCCGTACTAAACGTGCGAGCTTCCGCGATGCGAGCGAGTTGGGGCGGGAGAATTAATAATGCAAAATATCGCGCCACCGTGCAAAATGTGGAACGATGCAACGAGACAAGCGTAGAAAAGTGGATTCGAGTGCTCGTTCGCGCACGTGCAATTCACTCGTGCCCGGGATCATGAACTCGCGTCACGGGGAATTGAATCAAACAACCACTGAACATCCGCTGAGGATATCCTACCGCGCGTGTACGTGTGTGAGAGAAATATGAGTGACGGAAATTATCATGCAAACTCTTCCACCCGGTCGGAGCAAAAACTATCCGCTGAACGTGATTGGAAATTGCAAAAAGTGCACGCTGCCTGCCGTCCAGCCCCAGTTCTGACACGTTCGCGTTCATTCAGTGGACGAAGCGTGTCTTCTTCCGGAAGTAGTGCGGCTGCTTCAAGGAATTAGGAATTAGTTAGCGGGTACTGGCGGCGCTGAGAAAGAATTTCTGAGAACGGGACTTTATGGCGATCTAGTTTAAATAGCCGTTAAGCTATATATATACCTCGATATTTGATCTGATTTCGGATGTTGTAATTGTTTTTTTTTTTTAAGTATTTCGTTGCATAAAGAAGTACATTTCCAATACGATAATTGATGATATTTTTGTTTCAATTTTTTCATAATTTCATTCATTTTCCTATCAAAGCTTTGAACTATTTCAAAACTCAAAAATATAGCTAAAAAGTAACATAATAAATTTAAATTTGAGGTTATGAAAACATTCATGTGTGATGACAAAATGTCGTAAACATGTTCCTATTTAAAAAAAATCATCCAGGACGGAACACAGGTATTTCAAATAGTTTAGCTAAAATTTTTAATTTATGGGAGTGGAATTGTTAAATTCAGCCATATTTTTTTTCAGTAAGGAAACGATCGATATGCATTGAATTATTTAAGCTTTCATATTTTTTCCTATCGTTCAAACTTTGCCTAGAGAATCAATTGAGGAAAAAACACAACTATATTATAAAAATATCTTTATGTATATGATCTAATATACAAGAAAAATCTCTTGCATAATGAAAGAGGAGAGAAAAGGAGAAAAGTAAATAAAATACCACTGGAAAAGAATCCAACAAGTTTTACAAGCAATAGTCCAATTAATCCTATAGCAAAAGATGATAAGGGATAAATTAAAATTAAGACACAACTATAATGCAATACAAAAATCGAATCGTTGTTACTTAAAACTCTCCAGAGTATCCAGAAAAAATAAAGGACCACGAATCAAAGGTTTTTATAAATTCAAACGTTCAGTGCATGTCTCCTATGTCGAACATATCCCTAAAGCCATAAAGTTTTCCCTAAAGCACCGGTGAGAATAATATCTTGTGGATAAAACTGAAGGATTTCAATTAGTTTCATAATAGTAATATTATTTACTTCGAATAAAACAAATTAAACCCGGGCATTTGAAGTTTCGTGCTATAATTCTATGCAACATTCCATTCTTGTTTATGTAGCATTAATACAAGAAGTTTAGCTCTAGAACCTCTAGCCGCTTACATAAAACGCTAGCACTCTCAGGCCACAATCATGTTCTAGCCCGTGTACGTCATCAATTACGGTCCACGAGAGGCGCACCGAAAGCAGCATCCCTCGGTCAAATCGATACGGCGTCGCACACGCAAAGGATCAAATGCCAAGGAACAATCCATGGGCCCATCTATTGCCCGAGTGGGTGGCGGCGGTGGGTTGGCTTTGTGGTAGCGCCAACTTGTTTGGCCGATCAATTTACGATGGTGAAGTAATTTTTCAATTACACCCATAACCGCCCGTTCGTACTGCGGCAGAATCTGCGCATTCTTGTTATCATTTGTTATTTATACCGGCACCCGACAGCAAAAGGGACGATCTCGTCTGCCCACCGAAGGGACGCATCCTTCCCACCGATGGGCAAACGGGCAGACGGGCAAGCAATTGGCTTTTTAAATAATGCGTACGCCCTACACGCGCGCGCGCTCGCACACGCCAGCTAACTCTATTGGCAATAAAATAATTCACCATTAACGCCCCTTCCTACCACCCCCCCCCCCTCCTCCCACTCGACTCGTATCGATCGTTGGATAGTGCACTGGGTGCTGCAGATACGTAGCACCCGGGCGGGTAAATGACGTGATAGCGGCAGTGGTTCGTCAAAATTTATTAGATGCACTTACACCACCTGGCAGTTGATCGTCTCGAATGCAACGGCAACGGTGTGATCATCGTTCATCCATTTGCCGTGCCGTGGCAGTAAAACACGGGACAAACAGTCGCACCGGGCACGGGAGAAACGTTATCTTCCACCGAGTGCGCGTGAACCTACAAGAATGCGACCTTTTCGATCGAAAAAAAACGCCTTCCTCGTCCTACGAAGGAAATGCTCCCGCTCGCTCTTAGAACAAGCACCGGGAGGAGGGTGTTCAGAAGGAGACGGGATGGGTATAATATTTTGCTTTAATTAATTAATTATCTATCCTCCGTCTGTCTCTCGCTGTTTCTTCTCATCTCGTATCCTTTGGCACCGCGAAAGGGTAAAGTTAAGGGATGTCCACAGGTCGCAAGGCGCCATGGTCGCAACGAAACGGGCGAAAACGGCTAGCACGCAACCAAGCCGCCCTTTAAAAGTAAAATGGAATCGAAAGGAACCATCATCAAGCACACCAGCAAAACCCCCGGACACGGTGGGCGAACAATAAACTGCTTCAAAACGTAAGTGCGCAATTAATTGTGCACAATAAATAGTTTTCAATTTAATTTCGCCTGCGGTGACGTTCCGCACGCGGTTAGGCCCTTTTGCTCCACCATGTGCGGAATGCTCCCGGCTCGAACCCAAACGAGGAAAAGCCCTCCATCCGGTGTGTATGTGTGTGTGTGTGCGATCCCGCGCTAATTAGAGCACACACCGCTACGGGAAGGAGAAGGTGTTTGCCCTGCTGCAATTATGTCACATAAATGTCACAAGGCGCGGGTCTCGCGATCCTCGCGAGAAGATCTGTCGCGGATGGGAACATAATCGCTCCATGTTTGATTCGTTTTTTGTTTTTTGTTCTGACTGTGATTTTCGCCGCCAGCCGGGACGGGACGCCTATATAATTAGTGTCAATAAAAGTTCAATCGACTAACCTCCCGCGATCAGTTGACGGACGGCATGGCTGCTAGGGGCAAACCCTCGGAAGCTTAACAGGACATGTCATCGCGCTCGTTCCAACCCGTGTAGAACACGGATCGTGTTCGATCGGGACAGATCAACGGGGAGGATCATGATCGAGCCTTCATGTGGAGAATTTTTAAAACCCTAGGACATCGGGAAGTTGTTGGGTATTTAATTAGTACGTGTTATCCGCTCGTTCGATCTAAGCGATCGATCCGTTGAGTTGTGGGTTTCTTTTTTCTTGCTTGCTTCCCTCGTCAGCGGACAGTTGTTGAACAGGTCCTGTTGACACCTAGCGAGCGTCCGGCATGTTCTACGTGGGATAATTGACGGATAAGCCGATCGGCACATGAAACCGATCGGCGACGGAATTTCCAAGCCCAAGTGACGATTCGGAATTCTCTACTCTGTTTCGTTTCACGTTTGGGACAGTGCAATAATAGCAAACGCAAAAAAAAACGAATCGCGCTCTGCGAATTCCCGTGCCTTTGCTGTATAATTATGATTACGATTGTTATTAACCGTAATAATCACAACCAGAGCGAGCAGCCGAGCAGGGAGAAGAGGCGCATAATGGGCGCATCATCGCAACCCCGTCCCTCCCCGTATAATAACGTTGCCCCGATCGACCGGTCGGCTACGAGGGTCCGATCTCTCGGCCGGCTTTTCTTGTACACAATCGTGCTGTCCATGCTGCAGCACATAATCATAAGCAAATGCAATGATCTCTTCTTGCACTGAATACCCTCATCGTCTAATGATATTGCCACCCGTAAAGACGGCCGCCAAACGCCGGAAAGAAGACGGTAGCGCAGTTGGGCGATGGGAAATAAATGCGGCAAAAATTATTACGATTCTAGTTAGAACTTTTATTCAGCCACATTACGCAACCGCTGCGGTGTACGTGCCTCGATAGCTGCACTCCATGTTTCATCCTTTCCTAGCGTGGTCAACTGCGGCTGTGGCAAATCCAATAGAGGGAGAGAGAGAGAGAGGAATGCGAACGAATCGCATTAAAACAGTGCTGCGGCCGATAGCGACCGTTCACCGATCGGGCGGAAAAGCGCGACCAAAGGAAGCCTAAGCCGAGCATCATGATATCAGTTAAAGCTCGTTGGACGATAGTTTACGCTACTGTCGATCATAATTTGCATTACGGTCGGTGCACTTTAATGTTTCGGTGCGGTTGCGTTTTGCAAATAGGCGGCAATTCCTTTCGCCTCCAAAGGGTGCCGCCAAGGATGTTGGAAGAAGGAAAAAAAACTCCAACAAACACACACACGCACACACACATACAGAAAATGATAATTATTATGGTTGTATTTATTGCTATGGTTATTGCTATATTTATATGCACATTTTGTCGTGTTGCGATATGATCTATAATGTTGAGAAAAAAGCAACCCACCGCGTGCAGCGTTGATCGTCGGACAGGAAGAAGATACCTTTGTTAGATATGCTGTATTTTTATTGTTTTAAATGACAATTATACTACCGAGATTTTGTACGATACATGTTTGTATTTACAAACAATACTAATTCTACAAAAAAAAAACAGTTTCTTAAACTGAGAGACTTAACGTTGTGGATTTCATTGCAACATATTTACGCTACGGATTTAAATAATTCTTAGAATGCTTAAGCCTTCAAAACGATACAACATTCTACAACAATTGATAAAGCTTTATTTTAATTTATGTAAAACAACTTTCAGATAATTTATTTTGAAGCGTTAAAACTTGTTTGTAATTAATTGTATGGAATCAAGTGATTAAAGACTTAGAATATATTCACCAAGTCTATTTCGAAGTGTACAAACTTTTTGTCACTAAGTGTGTGCAATCAAGAGATTCTAGAGTTACAAAATATTTAACATCTAACAATAAAACTAAATCTCATTTTTAAACAAACCACTTCCTGTCTCATAGTTTCATTTTTAAAAATTTACTGATGCAATCATTAATATGAGTGAATGGTGATGAATTTTAAAATGAATCATTAAGATGAATTTTAAAAGTGTGTGATGTTTCGATAATTAGAATAAATAAAACAATATTTTTATAACAATTCTGCAGCACTATTTTACAATATGACGATGATCGTTAATAAGTAGAAAAATATAAAATTAATGAATTGTTTTGTAAGGTTATAGTGTAGTTATTTTTTGTTATAAAACGACTTTAATGTGAAAGCATCCACATGAAAAGCATTGCAAGAAAGCTGTGATATAAGATTCAGTTAGCGTAGGAACTGAGGCTGCGAAGGTGTGTTCAATTCGTGATAATCCCTCGAAGCCACAGGAAAGTTTGCTACCTCAAGCAACTATTTCACGTAGTAAATCATTTTCACTCGCACATTTTAAAAAACGATAACGCTTCTATTTTAACACCTTAACACTCTCCAAAAATAGGTCAATATTAGCCAAAGGATGCAATTAACACCTTGAAGGTTCGTTTCGCTCGGCCACCTAAGCTGCGGCGGCTAACGAGCTATCGTAAAGGATCATTAAAATGTCATGTGATGATTTTTGTCCTCAAGCGCATCCATCGCTCGCCACCCGTTCGGCCTTATTGACTGCCTTTTAGACTACCACATGGCAGATGAACTTTCTCTCTGTTGTTACGGCTGTTGTTGTCTGTTGTTGCGGCATAGATTTAACGGCGAAGGGTGTTAACGAACCCAACCCCCGAAACCATTTTCTCATTTATTTTTTCCTCCCCCCTTCTGGGCGGCAGGCGCGTCGTATGCCTTCGGTGGGTGACGATCGTTAGACCGCGCGAAAAATCAGCTTCAGCTCAACATTCGTCAACGCTTGGTCGCGTGGAAATAAATCAACCCAAAGGATGTGTAAGTACGTTTGTCCAAAAGGGAATAAATTAAGGGTGTTCACAAAGGGTTCATCATTTTTACTGCTTTCCGAGTAGGTCACGATTAATTGGGGAATGATTTGTGGAGGGGAGTTAATGTCCAATGTAGCAGAATTCACATTATGTTATATTAAATATTCAAACAGAATTGCAGATTCAGATTCTTGCAAAGTCATGAAGTGTCTAAAAATGATTATGGGAAAATTACTGAAAAAATACCTTGGGATGGTCTAATACAACATCGAAAACTCTAAATCAGATCTGTTAAGCATGGTTGTACGTTTGTCGTAAAATTATAAAATTTTTATCAGGATGCTATCGAATTAAAGTGACAAATCATCAGATTGAGAAAAAGTAAATATAAAAACAAATATAAAAAACTAAGCAAGCAACATACAAACTAAAAAACGACTAAAAATTGCTCAAAATTTATGAATAATCATAGTGTATCTTAAATTAATATGGAAAATTCTTTAAATTTAACTAGGATAAACAGTTGTTTTGTTTAATGGTCTCTTTAGAATTCGATTCCGCACTTGTAAAAAATCAGTCGAAAATAAAACTAAGTGAATAAAATCATGGTATTATTCATATGAACTATTCAGAAATGGAAAAAAAAAACATCAACAATCTTTATCAATTCGTATTGATTAGAATGTAGTGAACATGCATTTAAATTTTATTTAACTCTTATTTACGTCTCCATTGAAGTTTAAATAAATTGAATGGAAAGTTCGATATCGTGCATTATATGCACTTTTTATTACAACGTGCTCTAAGCCAGTAGGCGGATTAGAAAGGTGAGACTTTATGCTCCGTCGAAATGGAACAAGTACATCAATATTAACTCTATCGCTGGAAGAATACCCTCGAACTCGAACTGTGCCCATACCCATCTCCACCTACCCACCAACCAACCCACCCACCCACCAAGGCGGGAGGAGTTGGAAACAAATTGAAAATCCCTCAGCATCTGCCATTTAAACCGGGACGTCTTCATTCCGGGTCGATAAAACCTTTTCTAACACCCCCGCCGCCGGAACCGGGGCAATAAAAAGAAAGTGATCCTGCCGCATTCCCAAACACCGATCTGTTCCCACTGACCCCCGTGAACCACCTGTGGCCACCGGTGAAGGCACCGATCGATCGCCGGAAAACGGTGCACGGTTGCACCCGGCCGGCCGCACAGAAAAGCTGGCAAAACATAGCCGTGCGGTGAACGGAAAAATAAAACGGCACACTCACGAAAAGTTGGCCATCAAGTTTTTGGAACGGTAAAATCCACTTCCACGCCACCGCAGGGAGGGTGGTGCGTTTGCGCGTTTGCGCCCGCTTCTCCTACCGTGGAGCCTGCACTTTTAATAACCGGCGCATCGATGCAAAAGCCTGCACCTACGCGTAAGCCTCTGCCGCTCGTTTGTGCCGAGAAGCCTCAGGTGAGAGGAGCCTCTGCGCTTGTTTGTTTGGGCGCTACGCTAATGCATGCGCACGATGTGCAACTGCATCTGTTAGGCCCGGTTTTGCACCGGCCGTGCGGCTTTGCTTCGTTGCCGGTTTTCTAGCCTGCGGATTCGGCGGAAAAAAACACTGCAATCGCCCGTACGGAAGAAGTTCTCAAGGACAGGCAAACGAGATGCCGATGGGATGGGAAAACGCTTTCGATTAAGGGTGATCGGCTGTGATCGGAATTGTGTGCCAGATTTGTGCAGGTTATTTTTAGCCGGAAACAATTCCGGGTGGAAAACGCTTCACGGCAGGGATGCAGAGTGCAAGTGCATGTCAGCCCGGAATGTGTGACATGATCGGTGAGTATGTCAATATCTTAGTGCGGTGTAAAAGAGAATGTCACCGCTTGCTACAGACAAAGTGATTTTTTTCTAATCTCTGCAATCAATGGGCAGTGGCAGACTGAGTGAAGGGTGCTTATAAACTAAATGATTTTACAATGAGAACACTTTTGCCTATCCGGATTCGGATGTGCAAGGATTTTACAAAACAAAAAAAAAGAAAAATTAATACACATTTTAGCTCGTACGAATTTTTAAGTTGCTAGGGTAATTTGTGACCCTTAATACTATTTCTTAACGTGATTATCCCTTAACGTGATTAATTGCTTAACGTGATTATTCATTTATTTAAATTCATTTGTAAAAATTTTACTGCACAAGAGATAAATTTAAAGCAAATGTTACGATTAATTTCACATTTTCCTTAAAATCTGAAATTTCGCTAACAAATTAATGCACAAGATTGGACGCTATTTTTTTTAAATGTGTGTGTTTTCAGCCAAATTGTTTGGATGGTAACGTCTATCCCTTCCTTATTAAAATATTCTTTTTGGCGTTACAAAACGAAACGGATTACATACAAATAATACTTAAATATCATTTAAGCTGCTATATAACGTTTATAACCTCAGAATGTAAGACGTTTGGATTCGTTGGATCATTTGATAAATTCAGACTACATAAAAAAGAGACTGCTGTAATTATTATAAAATAATGTACGTTTTACTTTTGACTTAGGCAAACGGTCATAAATTACTGTCCAAATAAATTTAAATGTTCATGCCTATTTAAAAATTTATTTATTAATTTTTCGATACGTACTAATACTACATGATGCTTACCTGAAGGCATGGATTGATTACAAAATTAATTTCACTTGAAGATGTGACAAAAATGTACGACCGTAGAAACTTTTACCTTGTTCAAGAGTGTGAGACGAAATGTTATAGTTATTTTTCTGGACGATGATCTGACAATAGATTACTTATAACGCAATGCTGTTATTCTGTTTATTCTTATATTTTATTTTTATGTTTCCACAACGTTTTCAAAACTTAACGTTTACTCAATTGAACTGAATTATATTAAATCAGTTAAGGCTTTTGTTGAAT
Organism: Anopheles farauti; assembly: GCA_000473445.2. NCBI lineage: Eukaryota > Metazoa > Arthropoda > Insecta > Diptera > Culicidae > Anopheles > Anopheles farauti. The sequence continues at coordinate 5,252,953 of KI915049.1, read as the reverse complement.
ATTTACAATCACATGGAAGCTTAATTAACCGTTTTACAAATTTGTATTTGTAATTTGCCAGCAGACAGGTTTATGGCCTGTGAAAATTCAGCTGCATACTTGTCTTCAACCTAAATATAATTACAATTTTCCCAAGAAATCGTTTAGTACATCTGATAGCATAGTAAAAGTAGATGTAAGTGAATCCATGAAATTGCATGTTCACAATAAATGCATATAATAAATAATAACAGCTTTTAAATTAGATTCTCAAACCGTCCTCGCGCACTCACCGTTATTTGACCGTCACGTTATTTTTTTTCTTCTAAACATCTTCTAAGCCTTTTTTATTGCTCTTAACTGATACCCATTAAAGTACTACTTTATTTCGTACTAAATCGATCGACCGGCAGTGTGAAAAACCATCCCATATTATCGCATAAATTTTGGTCATTTCTCATCTTAATTGCCATCATTACAGGGCACACGTGTGGCTTCACGGAGAAGAGCACTACTGGCCTGGACTGCGGGCTCGGGCTTTACCACCCGATGTGCACTCGAAATAATCTATTTGCATCGTACGGCTTAAGAACGCCCACCTCTCAAGAAGGAAGGTGCTACAACCATGCCAATTTTCCGGTTCAGCACGGGGTTTGCGATTTGGTTTTGCGATAACACATAAATCGGGGGCATCACCACCATAGGATACGCACCGCAAAAGCGGCGAAACGGGAAAGTGTTGTGCAAATTTATGACATCACACTATCTTCCGCAGTGTGGGGTGGTAAAACGGATCGGATCGGAAAACATATGCTCTACAAAAATCTTTCACTACTCATTTCTTCCGCCCGGTACGAAGTGCAGCCGCCTGCGTGCGTATAATTCCTTCCCTGTGGTACATCGGTGTGGTAATTATGCATGTGGTTGCAAGTGGGACAAAACCAAGAGCGGCATGTGAAGAACAAACTGCAGCACCGTCGGCTTGATATCGTCGGCTCAGTCCGACGTGGTGGGTGAGAAAACGTGCCAGCAACCGAGTGCACGGAGTAGGTTTTACGGAATGCACAAACGGGCTACGCATCAAACATATGTCCTCGTTGTAAGCCGTGAGTATAGAATGAAGGAGCGAGTGTGGAGGAAACTAGACCATAACTTACGACAACTAGAAACAAAAGAATCTTAATTGCAGCCGCCGACAAAGCTGGGGTTTCCCCTAGTGCATCGTATGTGGATCACTCGCTACAACTTTCTCGCTGAATTCGTTTGTTCTATATTTCTAATAACTATCGAAAGTTTAAAAAAAACGTTTAAAAAAACATTTTGCTATTGTTACAATGAAAATAGAAATGGTTACTTATTTTTTACGTAATTCTCGAGAAAAAAAGGTATTAATCTATGCTTCTTCTCAAGCGAAATAATCTATATTGTCTTGTCCAGAGTATTACGGCTAAATAAGTTTGCCGTTTGAATGATACTACGTTACATGCAATATCGCAAGCAACATGTTTCGAAATTTTGATTCTGTAACTAAACCATTTGTATGTAATTTATTAGGACTCTTTTCCTATTCTTAGTTTATGGTCCCAACCTAACATATCAAGAGAAAAAAGCTTATTTTCAGCGTTCATCGTCATTTTCTATTTTTTCAAACAAAAATCAAACGAAACAAAAATATTCTTAAGTATAATAAAGTAATTTGAAAACTTTAAAACTATAAGGTTTTCTAGATTTAACTATTTTTTGACACATAATATATGTGTATAAACATTCATTTTACCTATGAGAATATTAAAACAAGATGTAAATATTAAATTTCGTCTTATTTTTTCATTATCTATTATTATTTCATATCATTATTATTCTTAGTCATCATAAATCTACTATTATTCATAGTCATTATTCTTTGAAGTCTCAAAATTCATAATTCAGAAGCAATTTAAAATGTGTCACTTTTAATTTGTTTTATAAACCTTCGAGAAAACTGCTGGGCTGCTTAAACGCCTCAATGTATGCAATTTACTCCACTAAGCGCCTCAAACATCAGCATCAGCAAACTAAACGAAAGCCGACGAAGCCGGTTTCCGTTTTTAAAAACTCCTTTTCACCTGTTGGACTGTTTACACAAAATCTCAGCCGGCGTCAAACTAACCTCAATGGGTAAACACAGCGTGAGCAACAAACTGTAACAGAAAAATTGGTTTTTAATGGGTGAATAAATGTACCATTAATGATAACACACTCACTCCGCTGCGACACTTTGCCCCCGTACCCAATGACACGAACCGGTTTACGAATGGGAATCGAACTTGTCCTGTTCCTTGCACTGCACCAGATAAATAATGTTAGTTGGATCGATTTCTTTATTATACTACCTCCGCAGCGTCTCGCTTTCCGCGGATACATGTTTATAGTGTGTTTTATTGAGAATCCAATTAGCTTTACCTTTAGTGTCCACATCCGGGCATACCCTGGTTCGTTTTTCACACTCAAATGATATGATGCATCGGCAAATAAATCGTGCACCTTTGCTTTAGCAATCTAGTATGCCTTTACGCTGAAGGATGTTTAATGTTTTCTGTTTTTGTTTCTATTTTTCCACAGCACACTTTAACCGGTCACAGCGGAAAGGTTCTCGCGGCAAAGTTTCTTGGTTCCGCTTTCCTCGTCACCGGCAGCCACGATCGAACGCTTAAAATATGGGACCTCAAAAATCGCTCATGTAAGTAATCCACTTCCGGACTGGTGTTCGTTCGAATAATGTTGAATTTGCTCCCTGTTCTTGTTTTAGGCACCGAAACCAAATTCGCAGGTTCAAGCTGCAACGATCTAGTCACGACGGATAGTTTCTCCTTCATCAGCGGGCACGTGGACAAGAAGATACGTTTTTGGGATGTTCGAACGGCCGACTGTACGGCGAATGATATACCGCTGCAGGGAAAAATCACGTCGCTCGATCTATCGAAGGATGGCAAATTTTTGTTGAGTTGCGTGCGCGACGATACGATCAACCTGCTCGATTTGCGTCAGAACCGCATCGTACGCACATTTCGGTGAGTGTCGTTACTACCACCAAAGCCACATAAAATACGGAAAAATTAACTTTGAGCGTTATGTGTTGCAGTAATGATAATTTTAAAGTAGGCTGCGATTGGTCGAGGGTAGCGTTCAGTCCATCCAGCACTCGCATTGCTGCCGGCTCGGCTGACGGTTCGGTTTACATCTGGAACATAAACGGACCACTCGAAACCGTGCTGAAGGATCCCCAGTAAGTAGAGTGTTTGTCATGTTTTTAAGAGTAGATATAGTTCGTTTAGTACCACCATGCTGTAATTCGTCCATCTATGTAGCTTGTTTTTCCACCACATTTGCTTGCTACGTTACGTTTACACTTCAACATTTGCTATAATTTCCGCATAACTTTTCGGTTCTCATTCCTTCCCTTTCCAACTGCGTGTGTACAATTTGCATGCGAAAACATCACCGCACACAAACACACACAAAACATGCACACATTCCAACGCAACGAGGACTACTGACCGGAATTGGTTTTTTCACAGTGGAAGCGGTGCCGCTGTCACGGCCGTCAGCTGGCACCCGTTCAGCTCCACCCTGGCCTCAGTCGATCGGTCCAAAAAGTGTACGATCTGGTCGAACGCTTAGCCCACCGGCGAGCACATCGTCACCAGCAGATCATCTTTGTCGTCATCGTTGTCACAATCGGGCGTACGCTTCGGGAACGGTACCATCGGAGCCAAATCGGTGCCGCGTAATGCATCTCCCCCGCCGGCATCACCATTCGTGCGTCGTTGTTGGCGATTGCTGTTAATGTTTTCCCTACTATCGTCATCCTACGCAGTTGCTGCGTTTCCTGTCAGATAAAATCTTCGTCCTAGAATGAGCAGGAAGGCTTATGCCTCATTACTGGTGCCCCTCGCTGTACGAGATGTTGCGGAAACGCGGGGCTAAACATGGTTGGTTGCTACTTCTTTAAAGGTTTTCTTTACGTTTTCTACGCATTAACATTAGGAAAGCACAATGGCCTTTTTGCCGTGCGAGTGGCATTATCTGCCAACTCAGTTCAACCGTGCAGGATTTTTTTGCATAAATAAAAGGAATTATCAAATAAAATAACAAACCGGCGTGCGTTTTACTACCGTTTACTTTCAGTATTGAGGTAACGATTTAGACACATTTACAAGTTTTCCACTTGGTGTATCCATCAAAATGCTTCACTGTTTGCACCCACAACCGTTTTTGTGTGATGGTTTTCTTGCATCGATAAGCGATTGGATTGGATTCCAATACAATCCGCTGCTCACAGTTTTGCCAATTCCGTATCCACTGATGGTTCGCGAACCAGATGGCGCACCTTATCAAAGGCCGGGTGCTGTTTATCACGCATCAACTTGAAGATAACGTTTTCACTCGTCGTCACAAAGCAACCGTACTGCTGGAGACGCTCCAGAGCCAATTTACGGTCCTCCTGAGTACGCGAAACAGAGCAATCGGCAGCTACGTGAACCGTGTAGCCCTTGCTCAACAGATCCATTGCCGTTTGTTCAAGACAAATGTGTGATTCCAACCCGAACAGTACCACCGTTTCCGGGCCGGCCGATCCATACAGCTCCTCGATCTTACGCTGCACATCCGGTATCATCATGCTGAACAATGTCTTCGGGTAGACACCCTTGGCGTGGGAAATATCCAGATCTTTCACAATGCGTCCCAACTTTTCCGGATAGTGCTCGGTAACGATGAGTGGAACGTCCAAAATTTTTCCAGCTTGCAGCTATAACAAGAAGTTGTAGTTGTTTACTATGCACGTGAGAAAGATTATCGCCGAACGGAGTACGTACCAATTTGCTGGTGTTTTTAATTACGGGATCAAACATTTTCATACCGGGGCGAAACTTGTCCTGCAGGTCGCACAGCATAAACAGCGTTTTCTTCACATCCAGGTATCCGAGTTTCGTTAGTTGGCGTGCCATGTTGAATAAAAAATCCTGCCAAATCTACGATTCAAAATTAATAAAATCGAGATAAGATTTGCAATAACAAATAAAAACAATCGATTTGTCTAGCCGGCTTGGCAACTGTCAAATGCGATTGTCATGCTGGTGCTAAAGGTTTATTTAGAGATTAATATTGTTTCTGATGCTTTAAAATATTTTTACACCTTTTCCAATAATTAAATAGATAACAAAAATAAATTCATACTCTTAACAGTTTGTAGGACAACTATTGTCACTTCGTCAAATTTAATGTTATTTTTTATACTCGCAGCAGAAACTAATATTAATAGATTTGATTTTTGAATAGAACCGATTCAATCTTTCAAATTTCAACCGAATTGCAGTCATGTCAAACTCTTGAATATCTGAAATTCTAATAATATTTTTTGTTGAAAAACAGTTATTGTGAAAGAAACGTCGGGAATACTATCATTTATCAACAATTGGTTGTGAAAGTATACGAAGGATAGTTATTTTCAATTATGTGCTATTGTTTTACCAAAAATAGCAATCAAGTATAATTGGTTATTACTGTGTCATATGAATTGCCTTATTGGAAATCGCAGTTTAAACAATGAATGAAGCAATATTATCATCGTTATTAGTCTTTACTTTCTTGTCATTTTCTTCTACTTTTGTTTTTGAGTGATGAGAAATCTAAACACGCGTATACATACACGCGTATTGTTAAAGATATTTTTATTAAAGTGGTAAGTATTTACGATCAACATCCTGCTTGGATCTAAAAAAACAAAAATTATGTCAAAATTTTTTAAAAGTTAATTATAATTTCTACTCCATCTAGAAAGATTTTAGAGAAACAACAAATTCTATTTCATTAATTTTATTACATACTTAATAGGACTTGTGTTTCTATAATTATAGTAACGCGGGATCGAAAATCTGTATTTTCACTCTAACTAACTTATTATGGGAAAAAACTCCAAGTTAGATTTAGTTATCAAGGACCAACATCGCACCACAGAGGTGGCATGTAAGTATGTATATAGATATATATCAAGTTAAACTCAGTACGGTTTCGTTTCTTGTTTTCGTCTTACAACACAATTGAAAATAATTATGAAATCTGTTTTAAAACTTTTACATATTGACTCCACCAAACTAAATTTGAAATTTAAATTTTCAACGAAACTGAACGAAAACGGGTTGACAGTTTACGGTTGAGACAGCAAGGCACCTTGCGTTTACAGCCTCGGGCAGAATACTTTTCTCGTCCGGGCTGGGGAGAATGTGTCTATTTTGAATTTGTTTGTTTAAAAAATATTTTTATGTAAATAATTCTCGACGTGATCAGTGGGTTTGATATATAGCATGATAGAAAAACCACGTTAACGTTATTCAATGTCGGTTTTACGTTCGCGGAACGTCGTCATCGAATATTTTGCAGACGCGTGTGTGCGTGAAACGATGTAGCTGCTGCGTATGCATGCATGGGTGTGTGTTGGTAAACTTGCGCAGGCAGCCATTTATTTACCTCGTCTGTCGCGAGCGATAAATAAATACGTAAAATCTGTGCGTTATCCGCAAATCCGCGTGCAAAAATTGAATCCCGCGTGCGGTGACCGTTCCAAAATATGCGGTGCGAGTGGAGTACATCGGTTCCGTGCGTACGATGTGCGTGAAAAATGCAGTGGAAATGTATGGAAAATGTGTGCCCTAGAAGCGACCAGCAGAAGCAGCAGCAGCAGCGTGTAGAAGAAGAAGGGAAGAGGTGCTACCTGTCACAGGTTTTGTAGTCGTCACTGGCAACCACCACCGACCGCGAGAGTGCGTTTCCTTTCGAAATCGTGAAAAGCATCCCGCTGCCCGTGTTTCATTTCTGGATGTGTGTGGAGCGTGTGTGTTCCTATGAGAGGGGCGGTCCCCCGTTCCACTAGTGCTCCTCCTCGGTCGACCCTGTAGTGTACAGACGGCGGCAAAACAATTCCTTCCGGGAAGCGCGTATTGGCTGGCGTACGTGCCGAATTTCCTCTGGTGGTGTGGTATAGTTGAGTCAGTGGCATCAGCAGCAGCAGCAGCAGCAGCAGCAGGATACCAGCGTGTGGTGTGCAGAAATGGTTGTGATTATTTGTGTACGTGTGCAGTGATTACGTTAGTGGCCGTGTTTTGTCCCCGAAAGCTGGGCAGAACCGGGGTCACTGCCTTTCGCGTCCACGCTCCGACACCCGTTCGCCAATGAATCGTCGGCAGTCATTGGACAAGCCAGGTGAGCAGCAAGGTGAAAATCAGTTTATTTCTCTTTTTATTTCATCTCCTCCCATCTCCTTCCCACGTCCCACTATCTCGATAAATAATCAGCCGGGAAGATTTTTTTCTCCCCCGTGCGTTTGGTAAGTCCGCTTCCGACCAGTGACTGTGTGCGCGCCGCGAGTGAGTGTGTGCGTGTTCGAAAAGAATGAAAATCCGTGCGCCCAAAATTCATTCTACACGACGGCGAGTCGTGTTTTATCGCATAAAAGATGGCTTAGTGTGTGGTGCTGCATGGAGTGATGGTATTGGTGAGAGCGCTGGTGGTTCTTTCTTGCGATACTGGTGGCTAATGTATGGGTGTGTGTGTGTGTGTGTGCATGCGTTGCCCGTGCTGCGAACGCGCTCAATGTTGAGAATTGTAGTGAGCAGCGACGTGAGAAAGTGAGTGGTGAGCTAGTGAGCAGTGGTGAGCAGCGATAATTAGTGAAATGAGCATTAGGGCTGTGCAAACGCGTATAATGCGAGAAAAGCCTAATGCTGGGTGATATTCTGTTCGCTGTGAACAGCTTCGTGCGGGACAAAGTTTTACATTTCAGACAAACCAAAGGCGGTCGTTTCGTCTGTGGTATGTTTTCGTTAGAGTGAGTGAAAGTTGGCCGCAAACCGTCGCTACATCGACGTGTGATGAATGAGAAATCAGCATCTCACGTACGCACGGTGAGCTGGACGGATGTAGGACACCGTGAGATGATTCTCATCGGCCAGCATAGCACAAAGCAGTCGTGATGCTTCCGCAGCGCTTGCATTCGCATCAAATTTTATTGTTTTAATCCTCTTTGCAGAAGCCATCGCTAAAAGCGATTAAGCTGGTTTTCTCTCAAAAATGCCGTGCCCTTGACCAATTTGATAATAATTCTTTCAACTACATGATTGTACAGTATTCGCGCATCGCTAGTGTGCTGGTGTATGCGTGTGACCAATCGGGAAAACAAAAATCAATCAGATTCAGAGGCAAAATTTCGTGTGCTGTACGTGGCGCGTGCTCACCAATACTAGCACATGCACACACACACAAGCCAACCAAAGCCGTCGTGCGAGCAGTGCTGCACATCAAGCGTAAAGCAGCATGGCTGCTGCGAATACGTGAGCAAAACGAAACCGCGAAACGCACCGCTCCTATGTTAAGTGAGGAAACGATGGTACCGAAAAAAAGGGTGCCGAAGGGAAAGGATGTGGACGAACGACTACCGACGGCACGCTGGACATTGGTGTAGTATGCTTTGGTGGTGGTAGTGGTGATGTTGTGTGGTGTAAGAGGAAATCCATTCTCAGCTCAACAGCAGCGAGCGCCGTTAAGGGTCGTGGGAAAACGTGTTCCGTCCCTCGCCTTGCCCATTACAGGCTGCTTCCTCCGTTCACGGGCTTCGGTTTCGCTTCCTGCAGTGCAAACGTGACGTGTTTCCCGTGTCTGTTGTCGTCGAGCGTAGTCACTTTTCTTCCTTTTCCTCATCGCTTCGCATCGCGGTGAGAAAAAAAAAACACACTCTCAAAAAACGCACACAAATCGCGCTGTCAAAAGACGACGAATTCAACGAGCCAATCTCCACCACATCAACGCAAATGCGTCTCACACGCACACGCTCATATTTCGGATGTGATCACGGTGGTATCTTTCACATCCCGATCGAAGTAATCCGATGGATGAGATTGTGGCGCTGGGAGCCTTCGCCGTCTTTTTTTGGACGCCTCGCTCATCACCTACTGCGCTTTATCGAAACGCACCGAGAAAGATTGATCATTTGGTATGGCTCACATGGCTACCACACACCATTCAGAACGCGTTGGTGCGAATTGATTGAGACACAGGATACACGTACGCTTCCTACGGACAGAAAGGCAACACGCGGCTAGGAAAACAGGACATTCACCGACGGTGCATTTTCGTTTCGCACGTTTTTCGTGCCTATAACAATAACCCTCCTCATCATCCATGGTAGGCGGTGAAGAAGCGTTTTGAATCAAAAGTTTCGAAGCATTCAAATTTTACGGAAGTGTTTGAATGCCAATCGTCTCGATGAGGCGGAATAAAACTTGACCCAAATGTTATACTATTTTTCCGATCGCATCTACTGCAACAAATACTATATGACCTGATCGCTGCAGCACGCTTTGGGAGAAAGGTTTGTCAAGTGACATTCCTTTGCGGTTGATACGGCGCGCAACGACCATTCTGGTGACGTCAATCCGTTTACCCAAATCTCGGCTGGTCGGTGGCCGGTTTTCTCAACCCTTCCCGCCAACCCTTCTCCACGCACGGAATGCAATTCCCACCCGCGCAAAACGTCTTCCGTCGGGCGGAAAAATGTTCATCGCACGAGCAGAAGAAGAAAAAAAAAAACAAGAACGCGACAGCGGTAGATTGAAGCAAATAAAAAAATCTCACACAAAAGCGCCATGCGACGGCGACCGGGTTTGCAAAACAGTGCAGTGAAGGAGGAAGTGGTCCGAAATGGCGGAAAATAAACACGCACGAAATTAGAATTTGTCACTTTTCACCGCACCGGGG
>KI915049.1:5231191-5242970 GCA_000473445.2 Anopheles farauti | reverse complement strand
GGGGGGGGGTGCATGGTGTCGTTGCTGAATCTCGTCGGTTGGTTGATGGTTAACGGTGCCCGATCGCTCGCGCTGCCTTTGCACGACGCTCGGGTGAGGTGGGTGGTGTGGGTGGTAGGTTGCATTTATGTGTAAAAATTTACATTCATCCGTAACGTGCCAGCATATCAGCATCACGAATCGGTGATAAAATCGGCACAGGAAAAGACACTGACAGGGGAAAAAAAAACTACAAAATTAAGATAGATCACCTTACCACCGGACGCTGGTAATTGGCGTACGAAAGCGAACGTAAAGTGTCATCTCGTCGTGCGAGATTCCCGTCCGTGCCGTGGGTGCTGTGTGAGAGCAACACAAAAAAAAATGACAAAAAATGTTCAAAATGCTAAAAATATGTTTCTTGCTTGCGGTTTGCCTCCGATCGTGTACGCCGTCCGCGATCGCGTCACGGTTAGTAGGAAGGCGATGGGAAGACAAGGGGCAAGATTTTTACGTGCAACAGCGACACACAGATTTTGTCGCTGGTGTTCGAACTCCTCTGCCAGACAGACAGCGTATGAGAGTGAAAAGGGGGAAGTTTCGAGCTTGTGTTGTCCCCTGCCCGTTTCTAGGTCGCTGACGTGCTGTTTGTGTGAAAACCCCGAACGAGCGGCCGGTACGTTCTCTGGGGGAGCATTTCGAAGAATTGAAAAAATATCTTCAACTCAGCATGTCCAAGCGGTTGTGCATTCTTGTATACACAACGCACTTATACAAACACACACACACACACGCGTGCGCCATTTCGTACCGTAAACTCAAGTTCAATGGCTCGTAGGGTCGGAGAAAGGAAAACAGTATTTTAAAGATTTTATGCTAGAAAAACAGAACCGATATTTAAATGCATTGCTGAAACAGGCCTGGGGTGAAGATGAAGTAAATGTGTTAGTTATATGGGTCTATAATGGAGAACGATGAGTACGGCAATTTGGTACTGGCCATTCTAAAAAAACTATGTCACAATTGGCGATAAGTGACGAGAGAGACGGATTTATTCGAGTTTCGTTTTAACTTTCTTTACTGTTAACATGTATTATGTACAAATATTGTCAATTAATCTATCAAGTGGTAAATTTACAGTACGGTAAGTTTCCTGCTAATGTGTAGGGGATGATTGGAATGCAGTTGCTACTGAATTTTCGCTCTGGGATGTTAGGTATAAAAACCAAACCAACTGAAGAAACTGATCTTCTGTGAATATAGTATTGTAAATCAAATTCACTGACATATGGTAAATAAATAGCACATGGTACCTTATAGATAGGAGGTGAAGTTGTTCCAAGGATATAAATCATGAGAATAGACTGCTTTTACTCATTTCACAGATTCTTATTGCAGATTGCGGTACTAATAACTCCTTATAAACGTTTAAAGTTTGAATCATTCGAATGACATTGATTCTATCAAGCGTGATTTGGGTTTTTTTTTGGCACCAATTCTTATACAAACTTTTTTCCGTACGCCTTAGTTAGTTCTCCGTGTCCTGTTGTGGTGGTTCTGTGTGTTTTGTAAAAAGATAAAACCCAGACAATTTAATAATGTCTAGTTTTGGTCAGCTTTAATTATAACAACAAAAGATCATACTTTGCCAAACTTTGATTACATAATTACTTTTTTGTTGTAAAATCCTTCACAATGCCAACGTTTTATGCGTAAATTTAGTTCCAAAGTATGCGATTAGACCAACTCTGGTTCGATGATTCTATATCAAATGGAAATACATAAGTAAGTGTGTAAAGAAATTAAAAAAACTCTGACCATTACTTTAACCATTACTGAAAGTGTAATGCGAGCAAACAGTAAAAAAATTTAATTTGAAATTAATTTTTAATTAGCTTGTAACTTCTTATTATTTTTTGTTGGATTTTAATATCTATCATCTTTGAACATTCTATCATCTTTTGCTTTCGAATATTTAATACGGAACAGCGATAAAGTGTTTTGATCTAGCTTTACTCGTCACCTACGAATTATTTGAAAAAATTGTCCATTTTTAGAATTATTTCTATTATAAAATGCATAAAATGTTGGTGATAAACGAGAATCTAATTTGGTGATTTTTATTATATTTTTTAAAGCCAAAATGCTATTTTTTTTAAATAAAATTTGAGATGGATCCTGCTTGTCCTACTATAACTATACGCTGGTGTACTAATTTTTATTTAGAGTTGGGTTATCCAAACATCAAAAGAGTTTGAAAACCCGTTTCGAGCGTAAAATACTAGCTGTATATACTATGAAAAAAGTCTAAAAAACATTTAATGCGCATTATAAAAACGTTCTTTCAACACATTTTGTTTGCATTAATTAAACGTTCGCTTTAAAAAACCATTCGTGTATTATTATGATTCAATGTTTTGACTCTCGATTTTTTATCAAGACGACTTCAAACGCTTCACATCATGGATTCAAACTTGTTTAATTAGGTAATAGTAATAATAAATATAAATGATCGTAAATGTACTATGCTAGTAAGCCAGTTACTCTTAAGGATCCATTGTTTTCGCTTCGCCAAAGGAGAAGAAAATGATATTAAACATTCCCAAGCACCACAATGAAGCTGTGTTAAGTGTCAAATTTGACAAATGACTGACAACCTTCTTTACCATGCAGACGTTTGTCAACTTGATCTTGAACCCTGTCACAATCGATGATGTTCGCCGTTCAATGCTAAACTCACAATCATTTCGCTACGTACAATCAACAAACGCCTGCTTTTTTATTTTTCGTTTTGTGAAGTCCATCTGTGTTCTGCTGCAGCAACCGGTGTCGCAGTTCGGTTGATGTATGCGCGCCAAACACTTTCGTTTGTTGTGACAAAAAATCTGTGTTACCTTTTGCATCATACCAGTTCCCTTTAGGTCTATCTATCTTTTCCACATTTAACTATCACGTGTGTTTGTACTTTTTTTGTTTCTACCTACACTCTTAACTACATCGAACCGACCGGCCAGGTTGTGCGATTGTTTGTAAACAATTCACCAAAAAAGTAGTAGTCGACCTTCTTCATTTTTTTTTTGCACAGCACGTCCAACTGTTTTATGCAGCGTTATTGTACCCTTTTACGAGCTTTGACAGACCCGGTCCCGTGGTCGGTTGGGTGGGTTTGTGTTGTATGAACAATCAGGCAACTCAGCAGCTCCAAACAGCTGTTTTTCGCGTGCCAGTAACAAGTCCCCTCTCTCTCGCTTTGGCTGGAAGCGAACCTTCGTTCCGGGGGTACGTGCGTGTCGGGGCTTTTTTCTGTTTTTTTTTTCGCACAGACACACACACACTCCATTGCCCACGAGCTTCGCGGTGCGGGAGAGGAGAAGCTCGTGGTGAAGCATATACTCAGTGTTCAGGAATGGACCGGACCGACTGCTGCTGGTAGGGACTGCGGTTTACGAGCCTTTTTCTTCCGGGCGACCTATCCCAACCGGATACATTTTTCATTCTGCCACGCGCGCAGGAGAAAACCCTTGACAGTGGAGTATTGTAGCAATCGTGTTTGTATTTGCCACTATTGTTTTACTCCTGCCACACTCTTGGGTGACTCTTTTGTGTGTTGTAAGAGCCTGCGTTTGCATTCCGTCACGTGTGTGTGTGTGTGAGAGTGGTTTCAAAGTTTGTTTGGATGGTAAAGAGGGCACCTCCCAGAGAAGGAACAAACAACCCTCAAAAGACGGTTCCCTCGGGCGCTATGGTAAGCGAACATAATGTTCCGAGTGATTTATAATGCTTTGACGGAATGTGTATTTATAACATTCTTTAATTTAATTTAGCTAAAATTAATAAATTTATAATACAAAATCCATTTTTCGACCCCAACTACCCAGCTCTGTTCGGTGGCGTATTTCAAAGTCCGCGTTAAAGCAAAGATCCTGGACCTACTTCTTTCACGAAACCACCGGAGGATCGCGCGCCCCCTAAGCAGAGGGAAGAAAAGTTGCGAAAAGTGATAAAAATCTCTGACCCATATACCTTCCATTAACACACAGAAGAAGGCCGGTTGAATCGCTCCCGGAATCTGGTGGAAGGAAGCGTTTTGCTCGGCCCCGCGTATAAGATTCTCTGCGGGCGAACCCGACGCCCGCGACGGTGATGGTGGTGGTTGTGGTGGTGCTGTCAACGCAAAGGGAAGAAACCGAAGAAGCATCGCGCAGGCCGTTGGTTGGCGGAGCGTCGGTATAGTACTACAACTTCTTTTCCAAGTTACATTGACGGCGTACGGCTGTGTGTGTGTTTGGGTGTGCCGGCCCTCTGCTGTACGGAGAAGGCCGAACAGTATTGGAGCGTCGGTTCATTCATGGTTTCGTTTTCGTTCCCACGGGCGGCGTGTTTCCCATCTCGTCGATTTGGCCGCCCGAGCGCGTGCCGTCGACGTCGACCCTCCGCCTCAAGGGTGTAAAAGAAATCCTCGAGACACACGGGGAACGACGTGGAACGTGTCGTCGTGGGCTTACTTTATCTTACTTGCCTCACGCCTCAGCTTCAGCAGCTCACGAGGGTTTTTTTTTAGTTTTTACGCTTCCGTACCGTCTTTCGCGCGCGACAGCACTTTCCGTTTCCTTCGAACGAGGGTTGTTGGGGTGGGGTTGGATAAAGTTTGGCAGCATCAACGATTTGTACGCGGATGCGGAAAGTTAGAAATATATCAATAAAATAGGTTGAATTGTTCCGTAGAAACTTAGCTCGAATCAGTTCAGTTGTTTTTAGACAGGAACAGATCAAACATATGTACTACTTTTCATATTTATTTCGGTTTCGTACCTCTAAATTACGACCTATGCTATAATTTTTGAATTTATAGTAGCAAACCCCCAAAACCTTTACTCTGTGCGTAGAATTCGCAAGCAAATTTCGTAACATTCGATCGGCTGTTTCATACCATTTTTTTTTTCTCTCGCTATGCTCCATATGCATATTCAACCGAGAAGGCCACTTGTTGTGTGCGTCCGGTTTGCTATTTGTTTGGACGCCACACTCAGCCTCCAACATGTCTAGCGTGAGTACGGTTTCGTACGCTCACCGGTTGTTGCTTTCGCACTTTTTCGTGTATATGTCCGGAACAACATCCATCCGATGATGTTGCTGCGTCACGCAACCGAGCCAAGCGCAGAGTTGTCGTGTCGGAGTGTTTGGGAAACTACTTTCACTCGGAAATAGAGGACATACTTTTTTTTCTATAGGATGTCGCGGCCCGAGACCCGGCTTCTCGTGCTTCTCGACTTTTGGCGGAAAGGTGTGATCAACGCAGCACCAGTTTTGTTGGGCGAAAGATGAAAAAGAAAGTGCGAATTTTGTCGACACATTTTGGCGATCCAAAGCTGATGTTTATAACCAATTGCGGTTTTAAGGATGCTAACAACACAAAGTTGGCTTCAGCAAAGAGGAATAAACAATTTCTACCCCGTACATTGTTGGTATCAAATCAATTAAATCAATTAAAAATCTGTTTACTAACGGAAATGGTGGGTTTTACCCTGGGCCAACTACACACTGCCCTACGGCCGTAAAGATGCACACGGTCTAAATTCACTTTATTGCCGGTGGATCGATTGCTGTCATAAATTTGCTTTCCATCGGCAGAGTTATTAGACGGGTTTAAACCGAGCGTGAAATAGTCACATACCTCAAATGCCTACATTTAGCCAACTAAATTATTGAATGCGCTCGTGTGTTTGTGTGTGTGTGTGTGGGTGGGTATATGCTGACTCCAGTATTTTCACAAAATCCCACCGCTTTCGACAGGCGTTACCGTGGTCGGGTGGTTGCGGGGGCAATCGGGAATGCGTGTTTATTTAATTATGCATGTGATTTTAGAATCGCATGTAGCTCTCTCTTAACGAGAACCGATGGTGGAGAGGATTATGGAAGTGTTAGAGAGGCTGGGCGGGTGTGTGTTAATGATTTGTAATCCTATACTCCTCACACGTGACGTTTAGTGCGGTGAAAGATATAATTTTCAGTCAAAATTATGCCCCAACTTAACCTGGTATCAATGGTGTGGTTTATTTCAAATGCCGTGTAGTGACCGTTATGGAAGGTTCACGGTTCATCTGATGATGTCCGATATGCAACATCGTGATTACATGCCATAAAGTATGAATGTTTTTTTTTTTATTGGAATTTTAATATTCAAATAAATCGTATGCTCATTCAACTGATTATTTGGCTCCATTCTTCGCATCCGTATATGGGTCCTTTTGCTTAAAAACAAGAAAAATTATCAGTTTAAAAAAACATAATAACTATATTATCACTTTGTGTTACTTTAATCTATAAGCAAATTCTATTTAATATAAATAAGCGTTTTTACACTTCGTTGATTCCTCAAACTCCTTGACAGTATGCCTTTCTGTACTTTTAATAGGAATGGTGCATTACATCAATCTGTTACACATAAATCAAAAGAAATATCTACAAATTTAAACAATTATTTTCTAAAGATAGTTTAAATAGTCAGGCTGTAAGACGTTGATATTAAAGGGAAAGTTAAAAAAATGAAAATCATTTAAATTAAGTTTAAAGCAATCTTAAAACGTTCCAAATCTGCCAATAAAAGTTCTTGTAACAGAAGGGGTTGTGGTTAGTTCCAGAATGTAGTATCTTTTACTACAAATTTTATTTTTTTTTAGACAACTAGTACTAATTTAGATCGAGTATTTTATTTGAACCTATTGAGCTTTCGCAGTTTTGTGTAATTTTGTCGCGTAGTATTTACTTCGATTGGTGTTAAAATGGAGCCCTTTGCCAACAATTTTTATTGCGAAGGACAAATTGGAAAGCGATAGAACTCATGCACGATGGATGCAGCTTTAGAGCAACACCATTCACCTATGTCCATTAGGTTGTGTGGAAGATTGAACGTTACTGATTTATTACGAATCGATAAAGAGAATTCCCGTACGATGGCTCCGATGCTTATACATGATTGTGCTAACCTTACCAATCAACCTGAAGTGTTCAATTTCACAGATCGTTTCTCACCCAGGTCATATCGTAAGACTGCAGCCCGGCAGACATCGTAAAGGTTTATTTATCTTCAAGCCAGAATAAGAAGGTACAGGTAAAACCTGTTGCATTCAAAAACAAATCCGATCCCACTGTTGCGGTATGCACACTGGCAGTCCAGGTCCAACATAACCATAATTTAATAAACTAAATTACATTCGATCACACTTCACACGTCGTCACCGATCAATGTGTGAAATACTTAATCACCGTACGAGACGTGCGTCGATGTAGCTGGTTCGATAAGAACATGCCATTTAGTTTCTTGACCAATCGTCTTCGACCGCACAAAGAGAGCGAAAGTGTCGACCTCTTTCGATGGTGGTTCGTTATGGCATTGTTTCCATCGTGATTGGCCTTAAGATGTGGTCGTGACCAAGCAGTTTCGAGCAGTCTTTAATGTAAATAGAACGTGATTATTTCACCGTTTGCTTTCTCTTTCACAGCATCATTCCCTGTGCGATGATTATTTGTCTACCGAAGGCGTCGCCGGTGTAAATGCGTTGCAGGTGATTTTAAAATGCAATCAGATGCAGCGGAAGAGTACAACAATACCTGCACAGGTTGGGGACGTTGGCCATCGCTGCTCGGATGGGTGTGCATAAATTTATGCGTTACCGACCCCAGCAGAACATACGCGCTTGCATATTCCTGTTGAAGGTTCGCTTGCACCCACCAACCGGTGGAAACGCGACGGGCAGAGGCAGAGAACATATCGTCTCTTGCAGCTGCAACCGGAGTGGTGGAAAATTAGATTTAAATTGATTGCTGCCATCACGCGCTACACACGCAGACATACCTTTTCTTGCCCGATTTTCATGATGGAACTTCGTGTTCGAAGGTTGCACTGGTTTGACTGGTTGGTGACCAATCACCGGAGCACATCAACGTCTTCACTTCCTGCGAGTCCCCCTCGAGGAGTATCGTCACACCGGCGGTCAGGAGGTTGCTCATGGATCGTAAATGATTTTCCAATGGAATTTGGTACATACACCCCAGGGTGGGGGAATCTGCTGCCACATTTGGTGTATTACTGGCCCGGCCAGTCGTAGATACGGTTGTGATTCGAAGAAATTGAATTATTAGCATGGAATGATTGGATTTGCGTGCTTATGGCTATATTAGGATGGCCATAGTTACCGAGTCTTCCGCACAGCGTAACATATTCACAGGCGTTTGTTGTCGGATGTTTGTGAAATGTGATGAACCACCCTTTGTAAGCGGGCCAGTCGACGAGCGAGGGGAGGATACGCTTAAGGATGGATATTATCCTTTCCGTATCTCGTCTAACATCCTAGCAGCTTCACGTCGATAGTCATGATGTATCGATCGTGCGAAGGAGATAAATCGAAAGCAATAAATGCGATGCCGCACTAGTCGTGTAAATCCTGTCCACAGTGGCGATCTGCTGTGGCGAACCGCAGTCCTTTGCGCTTCGCAGCGTGTGTGGGATTTCTCGCGCTACGGTGCTTCACTCTGGACGTGAGCTTTGTCATCCCTTTTACTACCGCTGCAGCTGAAGCAGCATGTACGAAGACGGTAGAGGAGCTGAGGAACGAGCAGAAGCAGGCACGTTTTAATTGCGCATGTATGCCATGTAGTTGCCCGGATTGCATCGGGATCAGAGAGAGAGAGAGAGAGAGAGGGAGAGTGAGAAATGTTGTGTCTAGACATCCTCGGCTTTCCTAACGAGATAGCCATTGGATGAGTTTACGGTTTTAACTAATCATATCGTAATCTCATAGAAAAGAATTCATTCCTTCATACCTACATACACGGAACAAATGAATACGTTTTTATTTTGTATTGGAATTAACTCGAAAAATATGGTGTATTATAAAAAAGAAGCAAACGTAACGCTATAGGAAACGCTTTGTAAGCGAAAAGTACAGTCACACAAATAAATTAAAAAAAAAATCGCCTATAAAATTTTTCCCTGATTGGCATAATCAATAAGTGGGATGTGAAAAGGAATGGAAAAGTGCAATATTGTATCGTATCGGGTGCAGCTCATACGTGAACGAAATCCTTCCGCTCTGAGTTATGATGCAACGCGAGGATTTAATTAATGTTGAATGTAAATGAGATACGCAGACGGGGGCCAATGGCAGTGAAGGCCAATAATAGGATGGTTGAGCTTTTCCCACCCGAAGCCACCCACCCTCGATGTTTGGTGGCAAATCACCGAAATCGGAATCTAATTTTTGATGGTCAATTTCGCGGCGGCACTACTCAAAACGGGAGGCAAACTATTTTCGCTCCCGACTCTTTTGGATCGCATAAAAGAGTGCATATTTACACTGCATTTCGGAACCAATCAATCATTCGTTTACTTGTGGGCCAAGCCTGTGTGTGTGTGTGTGTGTGTGTTTTTTTGTATTCGTTTGCTTTTCAAATAAAAACGTCCTTTTTGCTCAGCGCCCATTTCCTGGGCGCGTTGCAAATGACTCCGGCACTGCATGCATAATGCGTAGTAATTATCAATTATAGTGCGTGCGGCGGAGTAGAGCGAATTGAATGAATATGTATATAAATTACGTTCGGTTAAACATGATTTATTATTACGAACGTTTCGTCACCTGCACTGACCACATTCCCACCCCATTCATTCCCGCACGGTGGCCAGAAGGTTAAAAAGTGTGCTTTTTGCATTTTTATTAACAAAAATTGGCGTGCCAAAATGTCATCCTCGTCCGGGGTGCGGTGGAGAGAGGAAAACGAGCGAAACCCATCACCATAGAGCGAATCGGTGGCGATCGATAAATGCATAATGTGCATTGTGAAGTATCATTTTTTTCGTGCTTAAAAGGTTCGACCTGCAGAGGAGGCTATTTATTGATAGGGGCTTTTTTAATAATGCAAAGTTATGGTGTGCGTTTCGTGTACTTCTTCCTCCTCGTTCGTGTGTGTGTAATACGATTGTCAAATTAATAAACGATCGTGAAGGCTTAATAATAAAATAACAACTAAGGTAACCGAGGGGGGGGGGGGGGGATTAAATGTCGCTACGGGGTCGCGAAGCAAAGGTGCACGTAAAATGCACCACAGTATGATGGGCAAGCTTCGGTTCGGTTTCGAGATCACCGCGGAGATGGGTAATACGCCAATGATTTCCAAAATATTTCATCCCCAACATAACCTCCGTGGAGAGCTGCCCGACGACGGCCATGGGGACAACGATTTTCAGAATTAAAATTAATAACCTCTGGTTAGCTTTTTACACACACACACAGTATTGAGCGATGTTGCGGCAGGCTCCGGTATGCTCTGTGCTCTTTCCACCTGGAAATGGTCCGGTTATTGATTTTTTGTTGCAGATCGTCTGCCTGGCGCAAGCACTGCATCTCATTTAGGACGAAAACAACGAACACACCAGGGCAAAGGACACGCACCGCGAGCAGGAACGGTGAAAACTGCACTTCCGGCGTCGCGGAATATTAATCGCTTCACGGTTGTTGCCTCCATTACACGCCAGGCCACGCAAATAATGGCCCCCGGCATATGACGAAACACGCTCCACGCGAAACTCGTGGTGCGAGAAACTGTGTGTCCACCTTTTATCCCGCGGATTTACAGTGGCATCTCGTGCCACCATTGGGTACGCCGTGTCGCGTGTCGGTGTGGCATGTTTTGTGTCGTGTTGTTGGGGATCCATCAGCCAGCACCATCCGCGAACGCTTTGTGCTCATCGATTATGACGCGTTTTGCTCTACCTACCGTGTGGGGCGGAAAGATGGGCTAATTTTTTGTTTCTTCCGTTGTCACTTTCATTCCGCACGAACGCAACGACCACCGGCACGGTGTGAAGCCGACGGATCAGAGCTAGGACAAACAGAAGAGTGGTTCGACAAATCACAAATGGCACACGATCATACGCCCGCCCTCCGTCCCAGCCTTCATTTTGCCGACATGCACCATCATCATCACGGGTAGGATTTGTGTTAGCCTCTCCGGCTTTGGAGCATCCAAGAGCATAGTGCATCATCCTGTGATGGCGGTTAAGGGGGTCGTCAGTGGAGAGACTCGTGTCAATCGTGACGAATCCGGAATCGGCGAGTTGGCCTTTGCAAATTTTGCAAATAACTAGTGATGGAGAATTAATGCGCTTGGCGGTGGTCGACCGTCACATCCATTTGCATCAAATTTGTTGGTAATAATAAATAGTAGGTTAAAAAAATAATGACAGAATCATTCTATCCAACAACACATTTTCGGAACACTCTTGGGGATTTTAGATTTCGACGCACTCCCTCCCATCTTTGTGGTCAACGTTGTCATGCTCAATTTTCCACATTATTTTATTTTTATTAACTTGTTACTCATCGTGTGTTAATCAGTCAGCTTCGCGGCTATTTCATTTTACTTTTATTTTTGTTATTTATTTATTTAAAGAAGTTACGGTATTGCTGGATCTTCTCCTCCCAAAAAGCATCTAATTTGCGCAGTTTTGGAATTTTTCCATGTGCGAATTATTCACTTTCGAATGTAACATATAAAATACTCATGCCAGAAAACTTGGAACACCGGTTTGTTTAGATCCATCCGTGAGAATCCTTAATAAATCGAAACCTGCTCGAAGATTTCTTCCTTAAAGCTATTTTTTTTATAAAATCAATGTTTATTTATAAACAACTTAAAACTAGTCAACAATATCAGTACATGTAAGAGTGGGTAAACGAAAGCACAGGGGTTACAATGAACATTTAAGGATATCTATATCGATCACAGCATCGTTGTTGCCAAC
>KI915049.1:5208621-5231024 GCA_000473445.2 Anopheles farauti | reverse complement strand
TGGGAACGATGACATGTATCGCCTGTAGCAGAGTCTTCCACGCAGTCGATACTCTTGAACATTTAGCAAATTTATGCTCCAAAGGCTCGTCTAATGAGCATACAGGACAAGCTGCTGATGAAGCATTGATTTTCATACAATAAAGTTTTTGGTAGAATTTTGTCGCAGCGTTTTCAACGCTTGTTTTGGTGTTCTCGTGAAGCGATTAACTTTCATGCTCTTTTAATCAGTTCCTTTAAATTCGCACGTTAATGCGGTTTCATTGTGGCTCCGGTTCCGGTTTTGTGTGGCTTACGATTAAATTCGCTAGAATTCATTTAATTATTTACCCCATTGTGTCAAAAAGCCACCGAAACCTTTGCATTTCCCGGCCTAGGCGAAATACTTTGATGCTTATGGTGAGAGTATTTCCATCGCGAGGTGTAGGTAGCAATAATTTGGGACGGAATTTGAAGAATTTGCAACCATATTTCATTCGTGAGACGGAGCCAAAAAAACAAACAAGAAGGGAAAAAACGTGAGTAAAACGTTTTACTACAGGCCCAGATGTGGCTTCGGATGCTGATGATGAGTGGCGATGAGAAACAAGAACGAATGAGTAAAACTGGCTGCAATGATTTACGCTCGCCAAAAACAGAGAAACCGACGGAAAGCTTCGAGGAGGAGGCACAATAAATCCCCAGTTGCTGTATCTATCTTTCATCGAGTTACTCATCCTGTCCTGCTGGTCGTCGTCGTCGTTCGTCGTCATCATCATCATCGTCGCCCAGCCTAGACAGTTTATCAACTGCAAATAGCGATCGAGAAGATTCGGGTTTTGTTATTACTACAAGCGCCCTGTTTTGGTCCGTGGCGGTTGAGAAAACAAAAAATGGAAGCAGAATTTTGGACTCTAAGGCGAGCTCAGGGGGGAATACGTAACTGGTAGCTGCTGTTTTGCATATCTCCCACCACCGATCTTTTCTCGCCCGTGTCATTCTACTATAGAGTGGTTGGTTTCCGTGTAGTTCCGTATGCCAGGCAGGCTAGCCACATATATCTTGGCATGGCCATGGGGAATAATAGTGCCGCTGTTGATGGCGAAATAACTGATGGGTGTGCAAATCCTATTACCACCATCACAACTACTTGCAAACAAACCCTCGAAATCGGGAAAACTTGGATGCTGTATTGGGGAAAAAAGAAGCACCAGAAAGCTTCCCCCTCCCCCTCTCCACCCAACAAGTGCTTCCAGAATCCGACAGCAATTTACACTGCTGACAGAAAATTAAACGAACGTAGACTTTTCTAGTTTGAAACCTCACGAGAAAACTCGGCACCGCAATGGGATTTCCGGCCAGGAAAGGAAGGGAGTCGAGCGAAAGCTTTACGGAAGAAAAAATCAACATTTGTTTATGTGTCTACGTTCCACGGGCCTTTGGTGAGTTGACTCTATGTGTGTGTGTGTATTTTTTACTCACCTTTTTTTTACATTCCAACACGATACGCACACGGCAGAAGCTGTTGCGCTACCTACGTGCCATCACGAGGACAGTTTTCGCTCACTCACCTATCACCGTCGAGATATGTTCGTCGTACCACCGGCAGAGAACACGAAGGAAGAGAATCTGTTACGCGTAGCTAGGCGTCTCCACTGAATAGCATCACAAACAACCAGGTCCGTGAGGAAAGAAGTTGCAGATGCCTTCACGGGGGCGCTGGAACGGATGGAAGACCATCTCGCCCGTGTCTGCTGATTCTTTCGCCAGAGACAAAATTCTCACACACTCTGGATGGATGGAAACAGCAAGCGTTTTTGCCGTATTCGATAGCGGTGTATCGGAAGTTTTGGGTATTCGCTTTTTTTTCGTCTTGCGAACGGAATATGGTATCCAAGTTCAAAGGCCGTAGGTGGCTAGAACAACGGGTTTTCCCCTGCCAGCGGTAACGGGTCGGGCAAGTGGAAAGTAACCATGCGAAATAATGGAGTCATAGGTCTGCTGTACTCCGTGAAAAACTACCGAACCAATTGCCTGGCCATGTTGAAGTTTTCTCCGGGGACACTCGGTGCCTAGATGTTTTTGTTGATGTTTTTTTTCTCTTCTATCGTCTTTCATACCCCTCAAGCTTACGAAGTCCGCACCACGTTGAAAAATTGGAAAAGACAGCGAAGGGTTGCTGCAAACCACAGTAGCATTGTGTAAACCTGCTGCCTCTCGAACGGTGGTAGGAAACGCGGAGAAATGTTAGTATTACGGAGGCTGTCTTTCCTTTCACCCGGCAGGGAAGGGGGAGGGAGGGGGGGGGATAAAGGAAAGGATAACCCCTGCACTTCAACCTCTGTGCGCGATCGGCCACGAAATACGAGGAGCGGTGACCGTTTGGTTTACAGATTTCGGGGGATTCCTATTCACTCTGCTGCTTCAATGTTTGCAGTAGGAGCTTTTCTACTTATATTCAGCTTGCTGTAGTGTTTTTGTGGCCATATTTTTGGCTTCCTTTCCTTTTGAAGCTACCAGTACTACCAGCATTACCGTGCCCCAGGAAGGTAAATTGTATTAGAGAGCGTTCAGCCCTTGGCTTTGGCTTTTGTCTAGGAGCAGGAGATGTGTTAGTTTGGAACGAATTTAGGTGCAGGTTTTCGTGCCAATGTGGGGAAGTGTGAGGTTTGAGATCCTTTCGTTCGCTGTTTTTTTGCATCGTCACGGTGAAATCTATCAGTTTCCTGGGACCCGCTTAGGCTCTCTGCAAAGGTGTTATTATTATTCATAAATTGCAGTTTGCATACACACCTGCATGCATGTGGTCAAAGTTTACGAAGCTTTTGGTGCATTTATTCTTGAGTTACGTCTGCAAACCCTTAATCTAATGCAACAAGCGAACGTAAAAATCCAAAGAGAACAATAAATCTTCGCAAAAAAAAAAGGTGAATAGCAAACGGTACGAAATGACCTTCCAAACGCAAACCCCCGCACGCAGTTTTCCTTGAGACGGAAAATCGATGCTGTCTCTTCGGTGGCAGAATTGAATTATACCTGTCACACTTCGCGCTGTGAAAGCTATCTGAAAGACGGATGATCGCACCAGTGCCGCATGTGTGTACACGTACCGCTAGAAAATTCGATTTTCCTTCTCGACGATGTCCTCTCGAGACGGAATCAGCAACGACATCAAATGGGCATGTCGCCGACGGGCCCACGACGCCACTACGCCGGTGGTGGTGATAGTTTATCAAACATCCAGCCAGCTACAGCATGAAAAAAGAAACATCTATCCGAACATCCTTTGGACGCTACATGGACGACAATCCATTCATTTTCTCCGTGAATGTTTGCTCCTTCGATGGGGGAGGTGGTTTTGAGTTCAGTTCTACTCCCCTGACTGTTTGTATGGGAAACCTCCAGCGGTCGATTGGATTGATAGTAAATGCACCGACAATAGCCCATCAATCGAATGTTTAACGCGGTGAAGCATCAACGCTTACGGTCGTGGTTTTCGACTGGTTCGCCTGCTTTCCCATCGCATTCTTTTGCACCGGACTCCTATTGGAATGGTGTTTTTTTTTTGGCGTGGTTGCTATTCTTTCGAAAATCTGCATGTGGCGCCTAAAATTTCAATTCACGCACGGGCAAAGGTTAAACATGGCGCAGAGAGGATCAATTCTTGTCTATTCACGTTCGCATCGCTTCTTTTCAACCTTCTGCGGTTGTGTGCTAGGTGCATTTTTCTGTTTGATGTAGTGTCTAGTTTGAATCAAAGCGAATAGAACGGTGAGATTTGGGTTGTGTTATACTATTTTGATCGATTTTTTGTGTGTAATTGTGTGCAGCAGGTACTACACAATGGTCAACAAATTTATCAATAAAACGGTCGTTTTTAGGGTAAAACCTTTTAGGGGTAGTAAAATGAAGCATGAAAATGGTTAAAAGTAATGTTTTCTATTGAGTTTTGGCAAAAAAATCTTATCTGTTGCTATCAGTTATGTCATATGTTTCACTATCATATTCATGAATTATTTTGATTTATGTTTAACGATGCCTATGAGTTAACATAAGTTCTTTAAATTTTGAAACATTTTAATCTCAGCTTATTTTCAAATGATTCTAAAATGTTTAAATCAAAATATAATTTAATGAGTAAATTTTTCTATCATGAAATTAAAACGACATTTTTTAGTGATCGTATTGTTTAATCGATCAATTCCTGTTCATTTCCAAATGATAATAAAAACGTATAAAAATGTGTAATCATCAAATGTATTTTATATCATGTCCATATACTCTAAATGTGAAAAAAGTTAGCATTATTTTTCCATCCCAGTACATTTCCTATATACATTTAGTGTACGTTCTTATTCCAAAAAGGAAGTTGCATCGCCTTGAACAAAACACGTTATGTGTTTGAAACTCTACAGGAAGTCATCCTCTCGTGCGCGCTGAATTAAATATCCAGCAAGAGGTATGCCAGCGACACCAATTGAAAGGTCTATAGCCCTTGAGGTCGGAATATGAGTAACATGACACAACCTTAATACAAACAAGTGTTTTTTTTTTATTTAACGCACGTTGTTCTCGATCGCACACGAACGCACGATTCCATCTTACGCAGCATGTATTTGTTACACATTCTGTGCGCTTTGAAATAGCGATTGCGTGGGGAAGCCACCGCTCTGTAATTAAATCCGCGTTTAATTAGTTTATGCTAATGTGCTGTGACTAGTGCTACGGGCAATTAATGGGCGATGTTACATTGCGTAGATCTCTTTCTTTTGTACATGTTCTGTTTTTGTAGTTAAAACTTTATCGCGACATGAAATCATCTAAGAATGACATATGTTTTTGCAAACGAATTATCCGTCTAGTCGTACAGAAGTATCTGTTTTTTTTGTAGATTGACCATTTAACAATGGTTAGTAAAACTTGTTGCCGGCCACGAGCAGCAAGATCACTCCAAACCCCAACGTCACACTCTAATGCACATGCATATGCACCACCGACCTTGAACTTTGGCAAGTGCGCTTTGAGTGTAGATATACTGATATGCACCGCAACAGACCGTATGTTCCCGCTTTGTGCAACGAACTATATTTGTGCGCCAAAACCCTCCTCGTCGCCGTTGACGGTTCCGCCCGCCGTAAATTTGTCCGGTTGATCCAGCCCGGCAGTGATATGCGTACAGCAAGGGAACATTAAGCGGTAATTACGGGCGGAGGCAGTGGCAACGATAAGCGAAAAACCGAACCGAATTACCGAAGCAGGAACAAAAATCAGCGACAGTGGCAGCCGAAGCAGCATCAGAAACAACGAGTGCGTGCGGACACCAACACACACACACACACACACGCACATATGCTTGCGGGAAAGGCCAGTATGAGAATGGCGCATAAATTTAAGCCATCGTTACCTTGTGACGGGTGTGTACTAAAACCAGCAAACAAAACGAGGGAAGGGAGGTGGACGCACATATTCCATCAGGCGTGTCGCTTGTTACTACAGTGCCTGATTTAACCTCATCATCATTATTATACGTGTGCCGTTAACTGGCTGACGGTTGCATTGGGACACTATTTGTGAGTGTTTACGTACGGCTTTACAATTACATGACGTTCGAGTCGTATAGTAACTCGAACACACACGATTGAGGCTTTTATTGCACCACTAAAGTATGGAATGCAACAAAAAAAGGGCTCGACAGTGTATCAGTGAGCTTTATGGGCAGAGTTTTATGCATCTTGAAGACGTTTATAGTGCTTGAATTGTCGCAAAATGGCTACTTTGTTCCCGTTGTTCCGAAATCAAAGTAGGCTCATTTTGATGAATATTGTATTAATCAGTTTATGAAGCTAATTAAATATTGCGAGCAATAATTTATTCCACTGCCCAGCAACGATTAATTCGGCAGTTTTAAACACGGACGGCTGCTCTGTCGCAAACCAGAATCATGCCACTACTACTGTCATCGATCAAACTCCGCCAGTCGAAACGACGATGGGGCAGTGTTGTGGAAAGTGAATTGATTGCTGTTGCCACGATTAAAATAACAATTATTCTCGGCCGCGCCCTGGTGGGAAAGCGTATCGATGGGAAGTGGTGGTGCTACCATCTGTCTCTGTACAGCATACAACCACACCAGCAGAGCGTCTATGTGTGTCTCAGCTGGCCGGAAAAGGTGACCACATGCTGACCGGTGGTGCGGCCACCAGTTAGGCCACACCACTGCGCCAGACCACTGTTTATGGAGAGTTAATTTCGTTTACTTTCGCTCGGTTATGCTCGGATTTCGCGGCGCTGGCTGCTTTACTCTAAGCTTATAATTGATTGGTCAAATGTTCCAAAAACAATCGCATGTGGGGTTTTGGACGTTCGCTCTCCGGTTCTCGGCTTGGGTTGGTGTTCGCTTTGCTCTATGTCTACAGATAAAACACGTTGAGCAAGGGCAGAGGAGCAAGGGTGTTTAAATTGATCTGTGCTTGTGCAGTTTTAACCTTGTTTTCTTAACAACTAACGCCTCCTTTTTGCGTGCGCAGATGCTTCGGAGTTGAAAATGTTGCTGAAAGTTTTGTTGTGATAGCATATTAGAGATTGCTTTTGAGGTGTTTGATGACCAGATGATTATGTGTTAAATTATTTCCGATATTGGCGAAGGTGGCATTCAAGCTTTCCGTGCTCAATTACATCCTGATTGATTTATAACATCCTGTTTTGCACATGGTGGACAAGCTTGCATAATTCAAATGATTTTAGCTTGCATTTTTCAATACCAGTTTACCCTTACAAAAGATCAAAGGAATCTCCTTTCGAGAGCATCAAAATGTAATGTTTGGCTATCAATTTTCCGTAAAACCCTTCGAATGTAGAGTTTTATAGTTAGAGGAAATCCTTTTCCCACACTTACTGTTCCGAGCAAATGTCGCGCTTTTTTGTCTTCTGGGCTGTGTCGTCTGGGTTTTTTTAGTTGTGACTCAAGGCTTTCGTTTTCCTGTTAATGAAATTTGACATAAAGTTAAATTACACTAAATCACACGCTTCAGTGTCATTTGAATGTATTTCTTTTACCGTTTGCTGCTTCCTATTCGCGTGTTTGCTGTAGTAAAGTTTATCGCACATATGTTAGCGTTCATCGTTTGTTTGCACAGTTTTTACGAATCCGAATTTTGTTGCATCTGTGCGCGTGGAACATACGTTTACATGTTGCAATAATTAAACCTTATAACTTTGCGTTCCTTTATATATTTCCTTTTATTACCTTTTCGTGTCTGGTGTTGTGTGTTTGGTAATTGATTTATCGGATATCAAAGAACTTTTCCTCGAACGATCTCTTTTTTGTGAGAGCAACTATGCACATTATTGCGTTGGTTTTCTCATGTTTTTCTATTTTTTACGTTAACATCGCAAAGCCCTGGATACGCACGGAAACGTAGCGTAATAGAGAATGACGAAAGAAATATAATTAAAATATTTCAATACATTGCGAGGGTCGTGGAGAGAGGGGAGGGTGAAATGGCGGAAAACGGTTCTAACAGTAACTTGTTGGCTTCAACGCCGCTGTCTCTGAGTGAAAAGCAAAAGCTGCATCAACAAATCTGACTGCGCGTAGCACAACGCGTTGCTATAGAGTTGGATAAACAAGAGGAGACGACGGCTACTGCGATAGCTTATCGATTTTGTCAATTTCATGCACCTCATGTTCGGTATGCGCTCGGGCTCGCTTTGCCTTCCGATACCAGCATCAAATGCTGATGCTGCTGCCGCTGCTAATGACTACTGTGTCCAACCAGAGGAAACCGTCCCAATCCCCCCCGGCTGCTAGCCTTTCTGACGCGCGGTTGATGTTGAACTCTTCGCACGGTTGTTCATCTGTCGTCCGACGAATGTGCACAGGGCGGGCGCGCGTGTTTGTATCGGTGTGTGTGTGTGCTTCGAATTGAGCTTAGAGCCGTCGTGTCTCGTCGTGTACTGCTGCATAGCACCCTCTTCCCATATCCACCGCACATGGGATAGGGTCCCTGGTTGCTTTCATGTTCTGAGCTTTCTGTTCGCGACTTGTTGAGAACATTTTCTCCCCACCAGCACGTGAGAGCATCGATGCAGAGTGGTGGCTACTGGGGAGCAATGTAAATCGGGTGCTGTGATTTGTTTTGTGCATTCTTTTTCCTCCTGTCAGTTTTCGCTCGACTGTAATGTCGAATGTTTGGAAGAAGTTTGTTTGTATTGTTGTTGCTCTGCTCGTGAACTTTTGTCGGCATTCGTTGGTAAAGCGTGCAAGAAACTCATACAATTGCCTTGTTTTATTTTATAACCGTTTTAAAACACTATGACAGCAGGGACAGAAGAAAACAGGTTATTATTTGAAAATCCCTTATAGGAACACTTCTTGATTGTAACAATAGTCTGGCGGATGTGCAAAGGTGCAAACTGAATGTTATCTAAATTGGATTAACGTTGTTTTAATACATGCGTGTTTACATGTTTGTCATGTAACTCAAGTAGTCTAGTATTACATTTTTGGTTAACTGTAACCAGAAAGATAAAGTTGTTAGTAAATCAATTTGACTAAACTTTTAATTTTCTACTTTTTGATAAGATATGGGGGTCGGAGAATTCATTAAATATTTTTTTCGTTAAAGTTTGTTTTCATGGATGACCCGAGTTAATAAGTTATATTATACTACACGGTATAATACTGTATTAAAATACCATATTTATGTAGCTGGAATACATAATAGAGATAGGGCTAAATAGCAGTCATGTACGGAAAGCTTCTTGTATAAAAAAAAAACATTGGCTGTAAATTTTATATTATTTTTTTATAACTATCTTGTTGAATTAGACATTTATTTCATTGCGAATGTTTGTACAATGTAATTTCAATGTACTCTGTTTTTTCAGTAATAATATTATCGTACAATTTGGTAATTTTCAAAACGTGTAACAAACTTTCTTTTAATGTGAAATATACACATAGTTAGGCCGTCTGATGAATCCATTAGGAGCGCGCATGTTAGCTAAAGAACAGGAAACATTTTCTCTCCGGTCCGTGAGAACCTTCCGAAATGTTTTGCATTTGTTTGCGGTGATGTATTCGATTTGCAGCATCCCTTCTTTCGCACTATCGCCACGCTGCTCTCCATCGCGTCCTTAAGGTGGTTATCCAAGCCACCCCATTCAATGAAAGCGCGCAAATGAATGAGAGAAAAGTCGTACAATGCCGAGCTTAGACGGCGTGTGAGAGTGCTAGCTTTTCTCTCCTCCAAGGCAATTTGAGAGCGTACATGCTCGGTTTGAATGATTTACAGACAAAGCTATCAAATGCACACCACATTGCGCGTCCGACGCGCGTACGCCGCTGGCGGAAATCGATTCCTTTCCTCCCAAAACTCAACAAGAAAAGTCCCCTTTATCATCCTCCACTTCATCTGATGGCGCTCTTTATCACCACTAGGGGGCCGCGCGCGCGCACGCCATGTGTGTATTTGTTCTTGCGGCGGGGTTGGTAGCGTGTGGCGTGTGGTGTGTGGGTCAAAAAAGGGATCCATTTTTTTTTCATCGTGAGAATCGTTCATGTGACTTATTTGTGCTAAATTATGGTTTGCGTGATTTTACAAAGTAACATCCTGGCATCGAGACGAGGCGGTTTAACGCGTCCTTCCGCAGTGGATAGCGGCAGAATGGAACGTAAAAAATGCTTCCTTTTTATTACATATACTCACACGCCTATCATCCAAGTGTGCTATAAAACACATCATCAAATGCAACCATCGCTGTCACAGCATCCTGTTGTGGATAAAGATGCCTCGACATAAAACACACACGCACGATGGAATTCGCCGGGAAAAAGGACATCCCAAAGGAAGCAAAAAGGATGCCTGCTGGTGCGCTCTAGGGCGCGCACATGTTACAGCAGGATGTTTTGTACTTGCTGCTTTCTGCAAGCAAGCATTGCCGGCAATGATGATGATGATGATGATGACGACGACGACGACGACGACGACGACGACGACGGTGATGTTCGAATTGTGATTATAGTAGCGGTAGTAGTAGTGGTGTGGTAACGCTCTCCTCATTCGTTAACTCACGTAGGCAAACAGAATACACGTTTATGTGTGTGTGTGTGTGCGTGTATGGGTGACACAAGCAGAAGGATATGAGTAACAGTATGGGTAACTCGTACACGCACCGGGAAGCTGTCTGTTACGAGCGATGATGATGGTGGTGGTGGAGATGATAGTAACTGTAGTGGTGTTTGATGACGATGCAGCGCCAAAGGCAAAGGATGTGTACTTCGTTTCGCACAGGACGATGAAAAAGAAATGCGAGCGTAAGATGAGAAAAAAGGACACTTTATCTCGCGTGTCCTGCCGCCTGCTTGTTATGTGTGGGTATTTTTCGACTTTTACGCTCACCGTGCGATGTCGCTGCTCCCTGTCTCGGATGCGTTGTGTGTTTCGCTGGCGATGGAAAAGAAGGACGACGGAATTAATTAGAGTCTGGAACAACTGTGTTGAGCGTTGATGAAGTGGGTGTATGCAGCTCTCGTGCGGATAGTGAAATTTTGTGGATAGAAAATTTGCGTTGTAAAATATGCACCGAGCGGGTTTATAAACAAAATACGAATCGTTACACGAAAAATCGTACTAGAAATGTGATGAAATACCTTTTATGTGATGAAGATTTTCCTGTCACATGATGTGCGTGTGTATGTGTATGTGCGTATTGGTTTAGATTTTTCTTTTCATCGAAGTCACTTCTTTGTAGGAATTAAATGTGACTTTTACAAAGTTTATCTTTTGATAGTTCGGTAGTTGTGTGAATAGTTTCTTGTCGTAGTTATGATCAAAAAGAACATTTAATTATGACAGCAGGCTTAGAAACCCAGGGTGTGAAGAAACGAAAAAGAAGGAAAGGGCATAAATTTAACAAATGCATAATACTGTGCGACACAACGGTGTATGAATATTGGCTGAATAATTCATTGCGTGCATCGTGTCCCGAAGAACTTCCCGTTTCTCATAATCAAAACAAACAATTTGTCTTTGGTGTACATGTCTAACACAAATATTCTCTCTGCTGTTTACTATTGCATCTACCATGAGTAAAATTAATTGCCATTCACGAGCGATCGAACAAAGTGAATAACAAACGTTCTTCTCTGTTAAAAATAATACATGAATCGCTTTGTTGTGAATCATTTAGACGAATACTAAGCTGTAGTGTTTGCTTAATATCATATTAATTTTATCGTGACATTTCCTCCAACAATGGGGGTGTGCAACGATTTTGTCTAATCGCAGGGGCGGAGAAGCACAAATTGTACCCGTTCAGCCTGGGTCGACGTAATTCTTGGTCACCTCTTCGTTATGACGTAGTAGCTGTCTGCTGCTTCTACAACAAAATCATACTTTCTCTCACGCGATCCCACAAAAACACAGGCTATCAGTAAGTTGGGAGTACCATCAGCATACAACAACAAAAAAGGACGCAGCGCGCTTGTTGATGTAAATATCCGAAGAGAGCAAATACTCTTCGCGGTGATGTGAACACACACACACAAACACACTCTCTGCACTCCGCCAACCAGGATAATGCCGGAGAGGATGACTCTGATAGTCCTTGTTGGTTCTTGGTTCCGAAGAACAACAAGACATTCAAATAGAGCACCGCCGCAAGCGCGTGTAGCGCTGCTTCTGTAAAACAACTCTGTTGCGGGCGGACACTCGAGAGCAAGCCGAAGTGGTGGGACACGTGGTCTGCGGAAGAACCGGGAAGTGACTCCTCTCGTCCGGAAGAGGAAACACGAGAGACTTTAGAACCGTGTACGATGAGAGTGCAAACGGGGAAAATTGGTAGTTCGAGATCGAAGAGAAAGCTTCACAATTATCCACCTTCATCAAGAGGATGTGCCGTAACGGATTCCATTCGTCGGCGGCACCGTGTGTTGTAAAGGGTGCCTCTCGGTAGTTCATACTCGACAGAGGATTTGTGGGAAGCGGAGTAATCAATCGCACTTGCAGAAGGTGGTGGTAGCAAGGATCTTACCAGTGAATAGAAAAAAGCATTAATTGCACCAGTGATAGTGTTGTATTATGTTACACATTGTTGTGAATTGAGAAACATTCACAACAAATGGGTTACATTCCATTGCATTCAGTTGCAATTGTGCGTATTTTAGATGCTAATGTAATGTGCTGAAAATAGGCTGAAATTGTGGTTTTATTAAAAAAAAACCAAACAGTGTCGTAGTTGACTGTGATAGCACTGGAGTTGTTTGCTTCTGCATCTAACGTCACCGGTGGAGTCGAAACTGCTTCATCTAGTTTTCACGTGATCAGAATATTTGCTGAAGGCTAATCACAGTGGGCCAGCCATTGGTGTGGGGTGCATTAGAGGGAAAGAAAATAATTTACACACATACCTAGGAAAGATTAATTTCAAAAGCCAATAACAGTGTAAGCACTACAAGCGGTGTTACTGTTGCTGTACACATCACACATTATCACACCCCGAGGGCGGATATGTTCACGCTGATTCTCATCAGCGTGACAAACAAAGGAATTTTTTCCTGCCAGCCCCGGAAAATGAAATGTACTACCCGTGTGGTGTGTCGTTTCGGGTGAAACTTTTCTCTTCTCACTCTGCATTCGTCGTCCTGACGGGGTCGTTCGCTCTCTGTACGACTCTCTCGCGGAACCAGAATGTTTCCGTTAGTGTGTTGAACTCCGCCGGGAAAATGGAAAACGCGAACCCGCGCGCGCTCTCGTCACGATGTTAGCGACGGGGGGGGGGAGGCAACACTTATAGGAAGGGTGTCGCGCGATTCAAACTAAGTAGCCGCACGGAGCAAAAACGAGAACTATGAAACGAAAGGATGCGACTATGCGCGCGTGAGTGTGTGTGTGTGGGACGGACGATTTGCTGGAAGAGAAAGGATCACCATCACGTTTTATTACTGTGTTGTGTTTCGTGACTTTTGTGTTGCTCCGCTGAGAGAAATCCAATAAAACCGAACGAATCTCTTTCGATTAGGTGTAACGAACGGATGGCTAATAGATTTGATATGCGTTTTTTCATGCTGTCAAATGGTAGTTTTTGTGTGTTAAATTTCAAAATCTGCCATCAAAACAATCACCAATTGCAATCTGTTAATGTGAATTTATTGCAAATCTTGTTCCTGCCACCATAATCTTTCATCCGATATGCAGTTTGTTGTTGTTTGATAGTGTACAGCATACCACAAGTGAAAAGAAGTCTTCAGCAGATCGATAAATGTTGTTCGATTGTACACACACACACACCTGTCACCGCAGGATAATGAGTGTCTCCTTTCCTTGCAGTGCAAACAAAGTCGTGTGATTTTAACGCAATTCAGCGGTTCTCTCTCTATTACTTATAAGTGTAAACAAAAAATCGGAAAATATACAGGAAAGTGATTTCATTTAAGGCATCACGCATCATTAATAAATGTTGCATATGTGCGAGCAAATGGTTGTTGTAGTGTTTAAGTGTTCCACACTCGCGTCTAATGATGCGTACAAGAGTGTGCTTACAAAACGTAACCGAAAGTGCGTCCACAGTGTTTAAAAGAAATTAAATACCATCAATTAGTTGAAGAATTGTGCGTGGTGAAGCAGTGAAGTGTCGTCTATTCTTCTCACTCCTGGCGGAAGACGTCTTCCGACCGCAATGAAAAGATGATATTCGGTAAAAATAAGTGCCAGTTGCGCCTCTATAAGTTACCCTGTTTTTGCATCTCCTTATGTCCATTTCATTTCATCATCCTCCCTTATTAATCATTACCATTGTGATGTACGCTGTTCAGCTAAGTAAACTAAATCTCTTTTTTACACGATACGCAGGTATTTTGTCTCCTCCGGGTCCATTTTTAACACCGAGCCCGTCGCCATCGATACCAGCGAGCCCTCGGTTGCAACCGTCACCATCGCAGTCACCATTTTCACAACAACAGGATATTCTGCTGGTGACAAACAGCGCCATTGGTAATGTGACTCAGGAGCAAGTAAGTGTCACGATCGTGCAAGACAAAGAGTTGTATGGCAAACTATATTATATCACTATTTGCAACAACAGGACCGCAAGACGGGTATAGCCGGGCGTCGCCAATCGTTCAGCCAGCAACAATCCACTATCATCCAGCAGCAGCAAGTACTGAGCAACAGCACCAGCCCTAATGCCGGAACCGTGGTATACCGTCCTAGTCCAACGCAGTCTCCTGCGGGTGCTACGACCTTCAGCATCTCAACAACTCCTGGCAATGAATTCAACACTACTCTAGTCGGTTCCAATAATATTGCGCTTAACAAGGTAGGCTTCCCAGCCAGAGACTGATCACGGTCAAACGTAGAAACGGATTGATATTGATTTTTGTTTTCATTCCATGCATTGTTCTCCCACTCAGAAGGGACGCAAATCTTCCTCGGTTAATGCTATTCAGCAGCAACAACACCATCACCTCCAGCAACAGTCACATGCAGGCCATGGACATGGAACATTGCCCGCCGCCAGTAGCCCGAAAGCGGCGAAAAAAGCAACGCAACAGCAACAGTCGCAGCAGCAGCATTCGTACCAACAACATCACGCCGCTGTTTCGTTCGTCGGAAGCCCTATCGCCAGCCCCAGCCCGATCGCAAGTCCGAACGGTGGTTCGATACTGGTTACTACCGGCAGCAGTGCGGGGGGTCCTGTGGCAGCCGGAGCTCCAAACGCTGCAGCACAACTGAGGCCACCAACGCCACAACCTATCATTCAGCAGGTAAGCCAGAGACAATCCTGTGCCAGCTTTGCATCACACTAACTGTTGCCCGCTTTGTTGTTTCCATCCCGTTTACAGTATCCTGTTATGGGCACCGGAAATCAAATAGTGCAAATTTTTCAAGGTTCCCAGTTTGCGATAACCCAGTCACAACCACCTGCTGCTACAGCCGTCTCGCAACAGCAGCAGCACCAGCAGCATCATCAGCTGCAGCAGCAGCAGCAAAGCGGACGCCATACAACGACCATCGTATCTCAGCCAAGCCCGCAGCAACAGCAGCAGTTAAACCAAACCAATGCTCAACAGCACATACCGCTCCAGACGCTGCAAGCGCAGCAACTTCACGCTATTCAGCAGTCACCATCGCACCAGCAGCAGTTTGTGCAGCAACAAATAATAGCCACTACTTCGGGCGCATCGAACGTGATACCGTCGTCCGGCTCCACCGCGGTCGTTACGTCCACCGGTGGGTTAGTGATCAGCGGTAACACCTTGCAGAGCTCTCCGCCTGGAGCTGCTGGCGGTAACGTTACGGGTGTGAAACACCACAACAAAGGACCACAGCAGATTCTCCCGAAACCGGCCACATCGACCCCCTCCGTGTCGCCAACCTCCTCGACGTCGTCATCTTCGTCGTCGTCGTCGTCTTCGTCCACGCCACTCTCCGTGCATCAGCAAAGCCCAGCGCACCAGCAAACGACGACATTCGTATCCAGCTACGGAACAACGCCGGTGGTGCATGGCACCAAGACGATCGTAGCGCAACCGAAAACGGTCACGTCAGTGTCCTTACCGACAGTAGTATCGCAACTTCCGGCGCAGATACAGGTTTCGCAGGCGGGAACTGTCGTGAGTGCCGGCGGTGCAACACAAGTGCATTTCACCACCACCGCCGCACCGCAATCACACACCAGTGCCACGGCAAACGCGCCCCAAGTGCACGGACAAATGGTTACCACCGCAACCCAACAGGCCGGAGCGCAACAACCGGGCGGGGCGACTACCCAAACTGGCACACCAACAGCACAGAACGGTGGTTCCATCATTTTGCCGACGGGGAATCTAAACGCGCAGCCGCTGCTGCTGAATCAGATGCCGGTTCTGGTGCAGCAAAACACGCCCCAGGGCGTGCAGCTGATACTGCGTCCCCCGACACCGCAGATAGCTGCCCCCAGCCTGGTGATACACAACACGAGACCCCAGCTGCAACAACCTCAACCACAGCAGGTGCTCCGAATACTTAACGCAAACGGAACGATGCAACTAGCGACCGCGCCAACGTTCATCGTCTCCTCGCAGGGCAATCTGGTGCAGCAGAACATTCCCGGGCTGAAGACCAACCAGGGCGTGCCGTTAACGCAAATCCAAGGCCTGCAGGGACAGCGACAGCCGCAACAGATAACGGCCGCCATTAATCAGCACCTTCTGAGCCAGGGTGTGGCACAGATACAGAACCTTCAGTTGAACGGAGGTCTAGCGCAGATTCAGATGCCAAACGGTCTCAATGGGCAACTGCTTACCACCTCACTGCCGGCTCAATTTCAACAGGCCAATGTCGGCAATTTCGGTATTCAAAATCAAAACATCAATCTTAACCAGCTGGGCAGTGTAAACCTCCAGTTGGCGACGACACCCGGTGGGGCAACGTTTGTGTCACCGTCGACGACACCGGGTGCTGCGACGGCTGCCACACCAACGGGTGAAATCGTTGTTAATGCGCAAAATATTCAGTTTGCCACCGGTGCAGCACCAAACACGATCACGGTTAATGCTCAACCGGCGTCCCAAGCGCAACCGCAGCAACAACATCAGCAGCAACAGCAACAGCAGCAACAGCAGCAGCAGCAACAGCAGCAACAACATCCGGCAGGCAGCCAGCAACTCCTGTCGACCACAACGATTGATGGACAGATTCAAACGGCTCAAATTATACCTACAGTTGGTGCGACGGAAGCGACATTGCGAAATCATCTCCCGGGGACACCGATTCTAACGACCACCGCATCCGGTCAGCAAGTGATTGTGACCGGTGATGGCGTGAAGGCGCAGATCCACGGTCCAACTATCGCGGGACAGCAGCAGCATTTGTATACTCACACGAACGCTACTACTGTACAGCAATCGAACGCATGTCCAGTAACTGTGCAGCAAACGAATCAGCTATCGAACCAGCACCCTACACTTACGCTAACCTCTGCCACCGCCACGCGAATAGAGGTGGAAAAGCCAAAAAAGGAACGTCGAAGTAAGAAAAAAGTGAAGCCAGTACAACCGCCCGTTGCAACAGCGGCACCGATGATTGTGCAGCAACCGAGTGCCCCAATCGTTAGCCAAGTGCCAATGCTGAACAGCAACACCACGCAAGCATCGGCGGGGGGTACCAATATTTCGACGGAACAGCACGTAACGTCTCCGAACTCTCCTTCATCGTACTCGAACACGCACACATCGACGGGGAAGCTGGATTTGGCAAATTTGATGAAGATATCCGGTATCGGTATCGAGGACGATGATTTTATGGACACGGATGAACCACCGCCCCTATTGGCTACGACCAGCAATCACACACCAGCCGGGGTGGAATATTCGGCCAATATTGTGATACAGCATAATGATTCGGTGAATTCTGCCACCGGAAATTCAGCAACACTGCAGCATCCAGTGAAGGATATGATATCATCACCACCTCCAGTCTCGGGTACACAGACACTTTCTTCTCAAATGGTTGTACAACCTCAACAACAGCACCAGCCACAAGCGAACTTGGTAGCAAGTCAAGCTACTAGTGGTGGAGGAAACGGGAGCGACATCATGATCTCGATACCAACCAGTGCAGCTGGCTCGGAGAATGTAGAATTTCCCTACACCATTTCGATACCAGCTTCTGGATTGGATGGAGGAGCCACACAAGAGTCGAAAGTGTCGGTTACCCCAAACAATAATCAACCTCCGGCACAAACGGCATCCGTCGCAACTTCGGCGCCTATGAGCAGTGGCACAACAACGAGCAAACAGCAACAACCGGAAGCACCTTCGTTCATGATCACAATCGATCCGTCGAATGATTCCAGCTCGGGTCAAGCATCGTACACAGTTTCGTTGCCGCGGTTTGGTAGCGGCACCGGTACGAGCGATGATGCGAAAATTGTTAACATTGCGACCGTAGCTCCGACAGCGAGTGTGCAGGCGATCAGCACCACAACCACATCTTCGATGGCCACCTCTAACGCCAGCAGTGTGCAGCAAAGCAATACGATATGCGTCAACAGTTTGATGAACAATGTGCTCAACAATACGCAGGTGACCCCTACGCTGCAAAGCCAAATCAACGAAATACAAAATCAACTAATGGCCGAAGCTCAGCCACATCTTGTGGTGTCCTCGGCAAAGACGCTTACCACGCATACCGCTGGAGCGATCACTAGCGTAACGTCGCAGCAACATCATCCAATACCAACCCCGGTTACAGCGATCGCTTCGATGGCATCCACGGTCGGAACGTCCACTGCTGCTTCCATTGTGATATCTACGAGCAATAGCAAGATTTCGACGGTTCCGTCACCTGCCTCCAAAAAGAAAACGATCCCTATGGCGGGTGGAAATATCGGTGGTGGCAGTAGTGCAGCAAACAATAAGAAAAATGGGAAAAAGTTAGAAAAATCGTTTGACACCATCGGTACGACCAGTGCGGTACCGACGCAGATCGGTAATATACAAATTTCGCAGGTCGATGGTACGACGGCAAATCAGAATAAGGCAGTTAAGGGTGGTACCATCAACAACCAGATTCAAATCACACCGATCATCGACAATAAAGTCGTGAGTGCTGTGGGGCCACAATATCAGGGGCTAGCCCAACCTTCCGTTAGTCAGTCACAAGCTACGATCACTATACAGAGCCAAATGCAACCGTCACAACAACCAAATCAGACAATTCTAACAACGGTTGGTGGTGGTTTGCAGCAACAACAACAACAACAAGCGGTACAAACGATACCCACCTCGATGCAATCGAATGTGATCGGAGGAGGCGGTGTAGTGTTTACCACGCAACAACAGCAGCCCTCGGCCGTAGCAACGCCGACTGTTCAGTTAAATCAAACGTCCATTACGCCAACAACGCCAATACAACAACCAGCAGCAGCCCACCCTCCTCCGCCGCCACCGCCTGTCACAACGGCTCAAGGAATACTTTCCCAGCTGACGGGTAGTTTGAGCCTG
Organism: Anopheles farauti; assembly: GCA_000473445.2. Lineage (NCBI taxonomy): Eukaryota > Metazoa > Arthropoda > Insecta > Diptera > Culicidae > Anopheles > Anopheles farauti. The sequence continues at coordinate 5,212,058 of KI915049.1, read as the reverse complement.
TCGTTAGCCGAAAATGGTCAGCTCATACTAAAACATGACATAAATCAACCGCAAACGCCAGAATCGCAAACCATCATGCAGGCAATCCTGTCCGGCGCGTTGGGCAACATAACGCTCGTAAACGAACCATCGAAACCGCCTCCGATGAGCAGTACTAGCGGTTTATCAGCCACCATTGCGTCGATACAACAACAGGCGCAACCGCAACACGCTCCCGTCGTTCCCATAGCGCATCACCAAACGCAAGGACATCATCAGATTGTTGTGACGGCGCAACCAGCTCAACAGCAGCAGGGCAAAAATGTGGCCACCGTTAGCGCCCAGGTACAGCAGAAGCCCGCAACAACATTAACCCTGCAAACGGGACACCAGCAACAGTTACAGTTACAGCAACAACAACAGCAACAGCAGCAACAGCAGCAGCAGCAGCAGCAGCAGCAGCAGATACAACAACAGCTACAACAACAACAAATGCAGCAACTGCAACTGCAACAGCAGCAACAACAGCAACAACAGCAACAACAGCAACAGCTACAACAGCAGCAATTACAACAGCAACAGCAACTACAACAACAACAACAACAACAACAACAACAGTTTCTGCAGCAGCAGACGGTGTTTACGTCACAATCGTCGAACACTACGGCGACAACCACACCGCAACATGTGCAGGCAGGAGCTGGTAATAATCAGACTCACCTTGTGCATGCCCAACAACACCAGCAAACACAGTCCTTAAAGGACGTTAGAAAATCAGAAACGAGCATCGAACCTGTACTGAGCAATCGGCAAACGCTGCAACAGCAGCCACAACTACTTCAGCAGCAGCAACAACAGCAGCAGCAGCAACAACACCACCAACAAACGGTTGTAGTTAATCCGAATGCGCCAAAGCTGGTAGAACTTCCAAAAGTCGGTCCCAATCAGCAACTGTTTTCGTTGAACACACTTACCAATCAGATTACCCAGCTCAGCCCAGGGCAAACGACAGCCGCACTCGGTCCGATGGAACGTGTGCTGATCGTGCCAACGGGCATTAACGCACAGCAGTTAGCGCAGTGTCTTATGCAGGGACAAATTCACTTCAACAACGTTGGCCAAGTGACACAGTCGAGTGAAACGCGCCCTACACCGACACTATCGCAATCGCAGCCGCCGGCACTCTCTTCCACCCCACAACAGTCGACGGCGGTAGTTCAGAAAAGTACGACTACCACCCAAATGATCGTACAGCAGGGACAGCAGCATAATCAAGCAATAAAAAATCAGCATATTATAACCAATCCAGGCGGCAATGTCATCGGCACGAAAGTGGTAAATGCCACCAGCAATATGACGAACGCATCGATCGGCAACGTCACGGTACAGAAAGAAAAACCGAAACGCAATCGATCGAAAAAACAAGATAAAGCACAACCTGCCACCGCCAGTCCCGTGAAGACGTCGACGATCGTGAAAGTGAACACAACTTCCAGCAGTGGTTTTCCACCGAGCGTAGTACTGCAGCCGGGCCAACATGCACAGCCAATCCTGGCAGAGGATGGCACCAAAATTGGGACAAAGATAGTGGGCACCGTGAATCCCAACAACTTCGTCACCAATAGCCTGCAGCAGCAACAGCAGCAGCAGCAGCAACAAGTGCAGCAACCCACTACACAACCTCTCGTCGCACAAGTGCATCCGCAACAGCATCAGATAGTGAAAACTCCAACGACGACGGCCACCCAGATGCTTGTTAAGAGTAGTGTAGGATCCACGACGGTAACGGCAACGACTGGAACGATGGCGGCAGTTTCGAGCAGCAATAGCAACATTACTGTGACAGCGACGACAGTGAAGAAGGGTCGTAATACCACCATCCAACAACATCAACAGCTACAAAATCAAGTTCAACCGCAGCAAATGCCTCCACTGGTCAGTGTAAATTCCACCGTGCCAGCAGCAGCGACTCTAAGCAGCAGTGCTGTTAGTGGTGCGGGTGGTGCCAGTGGTGGTGGTGCCGGTAGTGGTGGTGGTAGTGGCGGAGGCGGTGCCGGGACACCGACCGTCGTGCCACGCGTGCAAACAATTCAGCTGACTCCTCAAAAGCAGCAGCACCTAAAGAGCGTGCAGCAGCAGATCCAACAGCTCTCGACTAAGCTGCAAAACAAGAACCTTCTAGCGTCGCTTATGATACCAGCCGAATTTGATCCGACGAATCCGATCCACAGCAAGCCGCTGCCAACGATAAAGAATTTGCAAACCATGACGGACAAGGAGATATGCAACGTGTTGCAACGGTTGTTCATGGAGCAGCAGAAGATACTGTCGACGGGAAAGATCATTCCCACCCTACCGGCCGGGCATTCGTTTACCACAACCAACAGTAGCACCGGCGGCTCCACGCAACAGTCTCTTCCTCCGCCACCCACACCGATCGGCGGTAATGCGCAAACGGGCGGACAAAGTGTGTCGGTGAACGCTGTTACGGATTTGAAACCGCAACAAGCGATCATTACACCTATCACGGTTACACCGACTGGCACCGGTTTTCCCGTGGGCACTTCTACTCCATCGTCCATGCAGATCACCTCACAACCGGTCATGGGAATAGCGGCCGCACCGGGCTCTAACATGAGTGTTCTAGCGCAGGGTGGAGTGGTAGCGAATGTTGCGTCATCCGTTGCCCATTCCTCAATGTCCATCACGATCACGAGCAGCACCGTCCCGATGCAAAGTGTCGGTGGGGTGCAAAAGTTTGGCACGGCTGCCAATGCAGCCGCTGCGGCTGGCAAACAGACTACGACGATTATCCCAATCACCTCCACAATACAGCCTCCACCACCACCGCCGGTCTCGATACAACAGGGACTCAAACCCGTCCTCAACTCCGCAGCGACGGTTACCTCCGTTGTCAATAACAGTATCGGTGGTGTGAAGAACAATGTTACCGTCGCCGCAGGATCGATTGTACCATCGAAGCAATCGACGGGCCAAACAAACGCGGCATCGGTCATGCCTCCTTTGCATACGCTTGTACCGACGCAACAACAAATCAATATCACCAATACGGCTAGCGGAGCGACAAATGTGGCGGTAGTTAATCACCAACAACATCAGCTGATCGCAACCGCTAATCAAATGCCACCGACGCCCCCGCTAGCCAGTGTCAATCGGTCCAACACTCCCGTTCCACCGCCTCTCGTCGCCACGTCCCTTCCCACCGGTGGGCAGCTGAAAACACTCACCGGTGCCGGGCCCGGAAACTCCTCTATCGTGTTTGTCGGTGGGTCACATGCGATTTTAAGCGGTACGCCCCAAATTATTGCCCAAACTGCGGCAAGAATTCAACAACAGCAGCAACAACAACAATTGCAACTGCAACTACACCAACAGCAACAACAGCAACAGCAACAGCAGCAACAGCAACAGCAACAGCAACAGCAACAGCAACAGCA
>KI915049.1:5190138-5208436 GCA_000473445.2 Anopheles farauti | reverse complement strand
AGCAACAGCAACAGCAACAGCAACAGCAACAGCAACAGCAACAGCAACAGCAACAGCAGCAACAACAGCTGCAGCAACAGCAACAACAACAACAACAACAACACCAACCGCAGCAGCAGCAATCGCAGCAGCAGCAACAGCAGCAACAACAACAGATTCATGTGCAAGGAGGAAGTGTTGTTGTGGCGTGTGGAGGTATGACATCCTCTGCTGCAACGACGTCCACCACATCTCCCGCCTTGGCAACGATTGCCCCGTTACGCACAACTACGCCATCTTCAGCGGCCACCGTAACAACTGCGATACTGCCACCATTGGTTCCGTCCAGTGGCAATAGTAGCAGCACCGGCATCTTACCATCGACCAACACTCCCGGCGCTACCATAGCCCCTGTATCGTTGACCGTCTCAAACACAGCCTCGTCGACTCCAGCCGTCGTTAGCTCTACGACGGGTACCACAATGGCAACGATGACGACCATCCCGACAACAACAACGACGGCCCAAGCTTTGTCCTCAGCCGTTGTGGCCGCCTCGGCAATGAACAACAACTCAAGCACACCGGCTGTGATCATCGCCGCACCCGCGGGTACTTCACCGTCCACCCCGATGACGTACATTACGACAAACGTACCGAACAGTCCTGCTGTCAAAGTACCCCGTGCAAGTTTGTGAGTGTGATATTGCTTTTTGATACATTTTTCTACACAAGACAAAATACCGCGTAAATCTGTCGTAAAATCGTAAATCTGTGGACGATGAATTGGACAATGTGATGTGCTTTTCTTATCCGTGCAACAATTAATATGTCTTTCTTTTTTGCTTTCTCTCTCTCTCTCTCCACCCTCTTTGCCTTTATTTTATATTTTCACGTGGCTTAGGTTCGAGATACAGATACAGAAAGACCAGGACGCGTGCACCAAACCGGACACGAACACACCGTTCGGCAGCAAGCAGGATGCAATCAAGCGGCTGATTCGCTACCACTGCATGTACGAGGAGAAGTGTGAGGAAAACGAGGAGGAAGAGTTGCAATTCGAGACGACGGCCGAATGGTTCCCGGAAGCGTTCCGTACAATGCTCAGTCGGTATCAGCGGCTTATGATCAATGAATCGATGGTAAGATCATACCTTGGCAATGAATTTGGCATGCTTATTAATCTATCTTTTGTTCTATCAATCAACAATTAATTTCATCCAACACAGCGCGAAGTACGGACGTCGGAGTTGATGCTGGTAAATAAACTTTTCAAGGCTGACATTACTCAAGAGATCGAGGAAATGCAGGAGCACTTACGTGAAGCGGAGAATCTTGCACTACCCGCGACAGCCGAGAGTGCCGAAGACGTGATATGTGTATCATCGTCGGACGAAGACAAACCCAAACCGAACGAAACAGTGTGTCCTCCACTGCGAATCCAATCGCCACTTTTACCAACCACGCTACCAGAGGCAGGCAGCACAGCGGTCGCAAATGGACCAGCTCCCGCTAATACGGCCGCGATTGTGACCGAAACGACGGTTCGTTCTAATAGTTCTGTGTATCAGTCTACAACGAGCAATGAGGCCTCGTTCCAGGGCATAATTCAAAAGTCCACTGTGGCTGTTGCGAGTGTTCAGGCGCAAACAACTGTTGCAAAGCAGGAATCTGTCGTGTGCTCCAGCCGCAATGTTACCAGCAGCGCTAAAACATCCTGGAACGATGCGTTCAAGAAGAATGCCTCACGAACGGTGGCTGCGGCGCCGAACAGTTACGATGACATCGAGAGTGAAATTACGCCAAGCTTCATTATGAAGAAAAGTGAAGCCATCGGCGGTGGTGCGATAGAAGAGAAGAGACGTGGAGATGGTCCCGTGAATCCGCCGTCTTTGCAAGCTACCCCGTTGATAGCAGCTAGCGCACCACCGACTCTGCGCTATTTCAATCAAGTACACTCATCGAACGATCAAAAGGATTGCATTGTATCCCGAACCGACAGCAGCAACCATCAACTGCAGCCTTCGTCCGCAGCAATAACGCCTTCCGTCGCCACGATGCCATCGCTTGTGCCAGCGTCAAAACACCCGACGACGGAGCATAACACCGATTCCGCGTACGACGAATGGATGTGCTTTCCGAAGGATCTCGGCTACTTTACCGGCACCGGCGATGGTAACGTGACGAACGATGGCGATGGTAGCGGCAGACGGAAAACGGCGGAAGAAGAAATCCACGACATGTTCCACTCGAACGAGCTGTTCAGCGCGACGACGGATGATAAGCATCCCACCGTGACCGCTGCACGAATCGATTCCCCATTGTCAGAATTCTTCAATTCCCACCAGCGTGTGCCCGGAACGGGTGTGAGCGAGCAAGCGGTTTCGGCGACGGCCAAAGGTGTCGAATCCCGTTTGGATGCATTGTTCGGCGGCCCAACAACACCATCCTCCGACAATGCTGGTGACGGTAGCGGCATTAATGAAAAATCAGACGATCTTATAACGTCTCGCCACTGGTCAGCGGTTTCAGTATTCCAGGCAACACACGAGGAAGAAGCAACAACATCCGATTCTTTCCTACGCAAAACATCCACTACCGGCTTCGAACTACTCCAGCAACGGGTGCCGCATTCCACCAGCAGCACCAGCAGCAGCACCAGCAGCAGCGGCAGCAGTAACACACACAAACGCCATTGGACGGGGGGTGCAATATCCGACGCGAGAGGGGATAATGCAGCCCCTTCCACTGGTTTGATGTACACAGATGAAGCACCGGACCGTGATCAACTGATCAATCCCAACAAACGACAGTGTCTGACCCTCGATCGTAACGATAAACAGCTCGGTGATGGCAACAGGTCCAACGTGAAAAACGATGATCATCGGTGGCTGATGGAATGTACCACCAGGAGCACCACTGAGCAACAACAACAACAACAATCCCCCGGTGATGCTGCTGGCGGTGGCGGTGCGGTAAACTCTCAGTTAGGAGCAGTCAGCTCAAACGGGTCGACTTCGAAGCATGGGTCGGCTGCGCAAGGTAACAATAATATTCTTATAAGCAATGGTAGCAGTAGCAACAACCTCGTTGGCACCGATCTTAATAGCATTGGCTGTGGTGGTGGTGTTGGTAGTAGCGGTGGTGGTGGTAGTGGTGATAGTAGATCATTAAGCACTGGTGGGGTTATTATTGGTAGCTGTCGTAATGGATCGCACGGTAGCAATCCGCTGGTCGGACAGGTCGATGGTGACGACGATGGGCTGCCTTCAGCAACGAGTAACATTATCATGCTGAATCGAACGAACAACAATAACAGTCACAATAATAACAATAATAACCATATCAATCACCACCAACATCATCATCATCATCACGGAGGCTCGAAGCGAACGTCTTGGAATGGTGACATCCTGTTAGCGTCCGCAACGGCTGAAGACGTCGATCCCCATCACGGGCATGTGCTCGACATGCTCGAAACTAACCTTAGTCTAAGCCTCAACAACCTTAACAGCATCTGCGGTTCCGGCATACTTGATAATGGTGTCGATCCCGGTGAATCGCTCACTCACCACCATCATCATCATCATCACCACCATTCGCATCACGGACAGCAGCACCAGGACGAAGAACTGCACCTTCACCATCATCAACAGCAGCAGCAGCAGCCGCCGCACGGCAGTCTCCTGCATCCCAACCACATTTCGCACAATCACATTTCCCCCCATCATCTGCATCACACCCAAAACCAGCATCAGCATCACCATCAACATCATATGCATCCGGGTGCGGTGGAGGATGAATCCGGTGTTGGGCGAAAAGCGAGCGACAAGAACTGCTTCAACGATCCTGACGATCATCTGGTGGGGCATGATGATGGTGGTGTTGGTCCCGGCGTTGGACCGGGTAATGATGCAACTAACATAATCCTTTGCGGTGGAGGTAGTGGTGGTGTTGTTAATAATGGTGGTGGTAGTAGTAGCACCCGTCACAACGACGGTACCAATGATCCTGGACTGAACAACAAAATCAACTATCTCGATCGTGATCTTCTAGGCCTGGATGCTCCTGCTGATCACCACACCCACCATCATCACGCGGTTGATGATGAAATGGTTGGCGGTAGAGCGCCGGTAAGCAATTCTGTGCACGCTCAACACCATCATTCGTCCGGCACGGTAGCAGACAAGGATTCGCTCCATATCCCGCCAAACATGATGGCGGTGGGAACAGGATCCTCGTTCCAGGATCACCATCACCTTCATCAACATCATCAGTCGCAACAACAGCAACACCATCATCATCAGCATCAGCAGCATCAGCAAGCGATCCACGATCTCCATCAGTTCAACAACATCTCGTTCGACAATATGGGCGTGCCGAACTTCGAGGAAGACATTAACCGGCAGGTGCAAAACGCAATCGATAGCATCCTCAACCTGCAGAGCAATGAAACGGATGGTACGCTGCACTATTCGCTTGATCATTCCTTCCTCACCGATAGCCCGCTGTCCTCTGGTGGACTGACGAACGCGGTGAATCCATCGCCGTTGAATCACGGTATTCACCAGCATCAGATGCCGGAAGCGGTACCATTATCGAATCATCATTCAACGGCGCACATACACTCTCAACAGCAGCAGCCACAACAACAACTGCATCGACAACCGTCACCAATGGTGGCTGTCCAGCAGCAACAGACACACGTTGGTATGAAGCGAAAGTATCCTACGGACTGTCCATCACCGATGGTCGGAGTGTCGCCGGATGATGGAAGTCCAATGGGCCCAGGAAGCAGTGGGAGTAGTAACAGCAACAATAGCACCATCAGTAGCCTCAGCAGTACAAACACCACTGGGAGCACCTTGAGCACGGCAAGCAGCAATACAGCCAGCCTGCTCGGTGTAACGAACCATCACTTTGGCATGAACGCCTCCGACGGGGATCCGTTGAAGACGATCATCAAATCTTGACAACTTTCCATCATCGGCTAAGTTATTGAGAATGGTGCGAACGGCGGTACTATGAGGAGATGTCCAGTCTATATACTTGAAACGTAAACAGTTCGAGCAGAGCGCCGTCATACAGCCACACAAACGAACATATGCTGGCGAGTTATAAATTTTGGATCGTATTCCTATTGATAACTTTTGTTGCGAATCATTTCACCGTACACCAATTAGCATATGCCATTGTATTTTTGTTTTACATTTTCGCTTCTCAGTTATAATGAATCCTGGATGTTATTGTACTCGGTACTGTTTGTTTATACGCATTTTTTTTTTAATTAAATCTATACCTTATTTCTTGTGAAGAAATCATAACCCTGTCTAAAAACACCGACTATTAAAGATCTCAAACTCAAAAGAATGTGTATACGTGTGTGTATGTGTTTGTGTTTAAAAACGGACTGAGATATACTGCCTCCGGAACAGCCAGCTACGACCGATGGAAGGAAATTGAAGCAAAAACAAAGGCACAAAGAGTACAGATACTCGATTGGGGTTGTAATTTGTATTACTATGTGTATGTTAATATATTCACAATGGAAATTTTCCAATCGCAATCAAAAGGGGAAAGTAATCGCTCGTGCGAAAATAAGAACGTACACTTTATCAGAGGAGGACACAGTGAACGATGAGACACATACCTAAAAGAACACAAATGCTCAGTGGCTAGAGCGAAATGGTAAAAATTGGTGACGTTAACGATAATAGTGACTTAAGAGAGAAAAATAACTTAGCTAAGGTGAATTTAATAATCGTGTATGAGTTAGTACTTCGTAGTAGACATTAACACAGCAGTATGTACATACTTATATACATATATAAGCTCCCACCAAACCGGGATGGGTTGGATGGCGGGAGCCTCAAACGAGCTGGTTGATGAAAACGCCCTATTCTTGTAGTGTTTGTATGGTTGAGTAGCTTCAACTTTGAGCGCATTGGTCTGCGCGAGGGGAATCAGTAACCCAAGTAGTGCAAAGTGCGTGAGTGAGACTCGAACCATTGCACACTGGAATGGATGGATTAAGTTGGCCGGTGCATCGGAACAGTTTATGTTATGCGGAAAGAAATTTCCTAGGCGAAGGATATCGACTATCAGAACAGGTTGCACTACCTAAAATATTTTTATCTAGCAGCATGGAAGAACCCTTTTTAAATGAGATGAGAAAAGTATCTTGAATTTTTTAACCTCTTTCAAACGCATAATCTATAACTATCGCACCTGCTGTTGTTGCCGCAAATAGCAAGGTGAACGATGATGGTATGATTTTAACGGTAACGGTAACAGCATGGCAAAATTGAAGGCGTACAATAATCAAAATCAATAATTAAACGGACCACCCAAACATTAACTGCATTCGAAGACCATACCAAGAAAATTAGATGAAATGAAACAAACGAAACATAGTGAAAAAAACGGGATGTACCGGAAGAACAAAGCCAAACGGATCGTTTTACAGCAGGATATACGCAACCATAATGCAAGTGGATAGTAATATACTTTTTAACGGGTGCTTTTCATTGACGAAAAGTCTTCTATTGGATGGTGCTTTTTTCATGTACGTCCAATAACATATGAAAAACTCTTTTAAAAATCATTTGAATAATTAACCACAGTGCCGATACTCGGTACGGAGATAACTTACGAATTGATGAGTCAACCATTGTCCGTGGTCACGTACGTGGTTTTAACGCAAATCGCTGATTTTTCATTCCCATTCCCATTTTTTTTTCTTTTGAATTTAGCTCACCGCATTCGCACCGAGCGTGGGGATCCGTAAGCTTACGGGTGATCGGGGAAAAACATAAAGAAATTTCAGAAAGGCTAAGTAACTTTTTCTCAAAATTCTAGACCTTAGTCTCTTCTTTTTTGGTGTAACCGACCGTAGTCATACCTGTCGTGATACATACTTATTGGACAATGTAATTTCACTCCCCGCTACGGGAAGACCACTGTCTTGATGAGATAGTGGTTCCGGTACTATCGTGCAAGAGAACGTCGTCGCTAACAATATACAACCGGGGCCGCCCAAGCTTTAGCTTTCATTTTTTATTTAAGTAGATGATCCAGGCCATTGATTCTTCTTTCGCTTCCGGTAGCGTTAAATCAAACAGATTGTTTTCAATGACAGCAAGAGAAAACAGCATATGATAACGGGCGTAGATGAGGTTTCGTTGTTTATTTGATTAGACACGATTAGATTGTTAGTAAGCAAACCAATCCAATGCGTCGTGCGTCGTATAAATGGTATATTTGAATTTGAGCGAAAGTTAGAAAAAGTGTAGCGCGTGTGTAAAGTAATTGGGATGTTCGACGTAGCAAACAGCAACGAATCAGCGATAGCGAGAGCATACAAACACAGCCAAGCATTAATTCGTAAGTAGGTAATTGGTTTTCCGCCTTCTGTTTATGTATTTGTCTATCCGTATTTTAAGTTCAATTAAATTAAATTAATATTTATATACGATGTGAAACTACGTAACGAAAGACACAACAGAAACAAGTAAAATAATGCTCAGATGATGCAACTTAGTGAAGAATATTAGTAATGCTGGAAACAAAAACAAACGTCACGAAAGAAGGTACGATGAACGTGAATATCAATAAATAAGCAACGAGGATCAATTTCAGCAGACAGTAGCAAACGGACAGAAAATGTACCAAATTGCCAAGCGATAGCTTGAACGCTCATTTGGCAGCGGGTTGTTGTACACAGTGAATTTGATTGGGATTTCTTCTTCTATTGCAAAAGATGCGTGCACAGCACCGTACGGTTGCGTTGTAGCTCTCATTAATTCATTATGACCACAGAACGATCGTTGCCAGCATTGTCCCATACTTAACCCTCCCCCGGACCACCGTTGCGTTGCACGGGTATCTACAGAGATGAAAACGCTAATTGGGAATATTGTTTACGTTTCCGACACGAAAATCAAACGCAGGAGAGCAAACACGTTTCGAAACAAAATCAAACGCTGATACATTTGGGCGCGCTACCATAGCAACGCGGGAGATAGAGCATTTGTACAGCCGTTTTGATACTGAATCAAGTAGACACATCGTTTACCATTTGTCGTCCCTCGTGTCGAACAGGTTTGGCTACGGAAGAAATGTCGTTTTGTTGTGTCGCGTAGATTATAGTGTAACTTTGTTCCGATTACGATTATGATGGATAAGATCAATCAGACACGGTTCACGTTGGTGTAAATTTAGAAGCACCATAAATACACAGTGGCAGAGGTAAAACCAATCAATCCCAAGACGTACAGAACCCATTAAACTAATATCAGTATGAGAGCTGCAGCGGCAATGAGCGCATCCGCATTGTACAGAGGGACAAGCAAGGCACCATTGTAGTAGTGTATGGTGTATCCGGTAAATAACGACAACTGGAAATGTTTAAACAGAGAAATTGATGAAAAAATAATCTATCAAAATACAATAAAAACCAGATGATTTTTATTGAATACACAGTAGTGAGATGTAAAATAATTGAACTATATTTCTACTGATGCCGAATCGAAGGAGCTAACGTGTCGTCATGATTGAGAATCATCCGATAATGGTAGGTATGATTTGCTTATTGCACTCATTTTTACATCGCACTGTACTTTGTTTCAGCAATACAGTACAACTGGGTAAGTGTACTAGATTGCGACAGGTCGAATAAAACAATGAAATATTATTCTGTAATGGGATGAATAGGGGTTAAGAACCTATAAGTGCTTTAACCGATAATCTAATTTTCTACCGCTGGTTCAAATTTTGTTACATGTTGATGGATATTTTACGAAATATACAAGTTTTTCGGTAATACTTTCAAATTAATGTTCGGTACGTTGTCAGCAGCAATCTTGGCAGGTTATGAGAAACAAGCATCCAGCTTATTACAAAATACATGTTATAGGATATAAAAATGTTTCAACGTTGATTTTTACAAAGCTTTTTCGACTTTTAATTGTACTTTAAGTATCTTTTTTGCATTTCAAAGAGTGGCTAGCATTGGTACATAGAAATTTGGTATAAAGGCTTAGATATGAAAACAACCTTTACTGTGTTAGCCGAAAAGCCAACATGAAATTGCCAAAATGATTAGTTTTAATGATCATTTTTAACCAAACGTAAGAGCGGAAGTACGTTTAGAATAATGTTTTCCAAATTTGCAAATATTTCCGTTACAGAAAACTGAACCAAATCCAGTGTTTGCATTTTGGTATATTTTACTGTAACTGTTTACTGTAAAAATCATTTATATCGTAAAAACGAGTACACGTATAACTGCGGAAGTTCGTCTTTAGGATACAACAAGTTTAACAATTTATAACGCCGGTATACTTACATTACATCTGACTATTTTTGACTATGTTGTTATTTTTTCATTTTTTGAATTAAAGATTTTAATTGTTAACGATTAATCTAATAATAAGTTTAATTCATAGTTTTTAATGTGTCCCGATTGTATCGACACAGTTTTATTTTTGCCTTTTTTAATATTTGTATTTAGAATTAAATGAACTCAACTGAAAAAATGGAGGTAGTCGTTTTCGTTCACTTTTAATTTTTGTTTTGATGATTTTCTAGACAATTGCCATAATTCAAATAATTTTTTTCAAAGCAAGGAAAATAAATTTTAAAATAAGCTAAGGTTTTGATGATTTGTTATACCAACTAAATATTCCGATGTTACACGTATGATGCTATTTTAAATGAAGTTTTAATGCCTAATAATGTAATCCATAATAATGTGTAGTGCAACTTTAGCATATTTTCTCAATAGCCATTTCAAATAATCATCGAAAGTTCTGGGAAGTGTTAATAGTAAAGGGACGTACTCTAACATATATCAACTGAAAATAGCTGGAAAATCGCCAAAATGTAAGGAAAAGATTAAAAAATTGTTGAAAATATGTCACAACATTGTAGGAAAGTTTCCAAATTCTTTAGTTTGGTAAATTTTTTGCTATTCTAGAGCAGCATAATGAAATGGAAAGGTGTAAATTTGTTAGTACTCACTGTTCTCTCTTAGTGAGTGAGGCCACTCTGGAACCACTTTCCAACGACGACTCGCTGTAAACCATCCCGGCCACGCTTGATCATCCGAAAGATTTACCATCTGCAGTGTCGCCATGACCGGTGTCTTCAAGCTGTAGCGACCTTCACATTGCACAAATAGTTGCTACATCCATACTATAAATTCACGGACAAGGTGAACAACAAAATGAACGGCAGCAAGTTATTCCTGTTTTCTTTTTGTTTTAACAAAGTTTATCGATTTGCAATGGTGGATTTCACCCACACAGTTTAGGTGAAAATTGCGAACGAATTATAAGATGTCGGTTGGAAAGCCACGTGTGTTTCGATACGCCATGACAAAAATGTTGCTCTAACTTACTTACTAGGATGTGTTTTTGTGCCGGCGTTAACACCATCTGTTCGGTTTTATTTATGGTACATGGGCAGATACAAATATATAATATACAATTAAACTATTTTATTTAATCAGACAATAGTACGGTCGGCTTAGTAACGTATAACTTAAAATAAAAGAAAGATAAATTCAACAGGTCATAAGCAGGTTCTGTTTCTTCCCATATCTAAAACCTGTAATCGCCTGTGATCCCTGTGAACCTCTAAATGAGCATGATTTAAAAAAATCGTCAGCAGATCAATCGGTTCTCAACCCAACCAAGCAGTAACTTAACAACATCTTATCCACCTTTCGCCGCTGAAGTTACTTTCCCAAAGTGCCATCCAAAAGGGCAACGGTCCGTGGCTCGCTTGTCCAACAGCAGCCAGCGCCCCTTGTCTTACGTAACGAGCCAACTTGCACCCACCCACTAAACTTCCGTAGGAAATTCCGTTGAACTGACCAACGTATGGTCGCCTCCTGCCCCAACACGCGCTACGCAAAAAGCATTGTGGAGCAAACATCGAACCCACCCACCACCATCCAGTACGCGAAACGGCACAGGATTGCAACGTGCCTTGCGCGGTGTGGCTCGTTTAATGATTGAGGCGACGACGTTTGCGACTAATTGGCGCAAAAGCGACTGTGTCGCGTGACGGGTTAGAAACCGGCTTCGAAATTCGAAGGTTTGTGCGATTGCACACTGACCCACACCGACGTCTGAGCTCGCGCGCGCGTTTGTGTGTGTGTGTAGTGAGCGGGAGGAAGGATGATGATCTCACGTTGGCGGAAGTGTGCTGCTCCGCGCGGTGTCAAATGTGTGCCATTAGCCGACGGATTCAGGGTCAGACCGTCGTCGGGTCGGGTGCAGCATCCAGCAGTTCTGGTTGGGGTTGGGGGTTGCCTTTACCTCTTGCACACGTCTGAGGTGCCAAACCGTCCAACGAAACCGGAAACCGGTTGGTATTGAGCGTGATCGAAACCATCGACAACAACAATGCAAAACGAAGAAGAAGAAAAAAACAAACTCACCGATACAGCGTTCCACGTGGAGTAACACCGGGGGAAGGGGAAGTGAACAACCTGGGGCCAACGCCGAAGCCGTCCCAAACACGGCAGTTTCATTCGGAACGGCTGCACGATCGGATCCAGGGAGCAGCTAGTCGCGATCACGATGATCGCACGGTGAAGTCGTTCAGTTTGAATTATTAATTAATAGAATAATTAGTGGAGTTTTACAAGCGAAGCAACACGTTGGTTTTTTTTTTATATTTTTCGAAACCACTTCACACAACGATGGTGGAAACGCAAGTGCTTCAAATTAAAACGCCATCAAAGTCGCCGTTGACAGTGGCGGCGACGACAACCGTCGCGACCGTTGCCGAAGCGGAACAGAGTGGTGCAACCGGTGGAACCGAGGATCATTACGACCCTTCCGTGCGCATATTGCACATTCCAAAGCAAAGCGACGGTTCCTGTGGCTTTCATCTGACGCGCAGCAAATGGGACCCGTATCCTTGGGTATGTTGGCGAAACTACACAACATCCCTGGCCTTGCGTCTCGAGATATCAAATGTGTTTTTGTGTGTGTGGGTGTGTGAGGGCATTTCGCGCGAAGTGAAAGTGTGCATTCAAGGGGTTTTATCGTAAAAAATTCAATCATTCGATGCGGAGGAAAAAATGCGGATAAGACATTTTTTGTCGACATATAGCACGCGATTTCTTCCGCGCTTCCGTGAAAGACTCGCGGCGGAATGATGTGCGTGAAGCGTTGGCGGTCACAACCACGCCACCGCCGAATATGTGCGTCCTTCACCTTCTCCTCGAACGCGTTATGGCTACGCCGTCATGGCAGGCGAGAGCACTACAATCTGCGGATCGGTCGGTGCCGTTGTTTCAAGGCGAACGAGCTTCTTGCGAGAGAATTAACTCCACGGGCAGCAAAACGTAGCAACCACAGCTTCGCACCGAGCCCCACACACGCACGCACACACAGCTCAAACACACAGCCCCAACTCGCATCTGTCACCCGGTGTTTATGTTATTGTTGTTGTTGTTGTTGTTCATTCTTTAGGTCAGCGGTGTGGATGCAGAGTCACCGGCCGAGGTGACCGGGTTGAAGGTTGGCGATTGCGTTTTGGAGGTAAAGTAAAGCACGAGCCAGGTGGAAAGGGGGAGAACTGACCGCTTGTCTCTTCCTGCCGCAGGTCAACAACGAAGATGTCCTTGGGATGCGGATCGCGGAGGTGGCCGGTATGGTGCGAGCGAAGGCGGACATCGTAACGTTGCTGCTGTGGAGTACCGGCATGGAGCCGAGCTGCAATCCCGAGTCGCTGTGCTGTGGTCCGATGCCGATCAACTTGGAGCGCTTGACCGCTAGCATGCAGACGATCGTGGCCGCACTCGAGTGTCCGGTGTGTTTCGATACGATCCCGCCGCCGGTGTTTCAGTGCCAGAATGGGCATCTCGTGTGCTCACGGTGCCGGGTGCGCGCGGAACGTTGCGCCATCTGTCGCGAACGTTACACCGTCGGTCGGTCGCTGCTGGCCGAGCAGGTGTACCAATCCATCACGGAAGCGTTCAATTTGCGCGAGGGAACGGACGGGAAGCTGCGCGAGCGGCTGTTCGGTGCACGATGCACACGCCAACCGAAACGTGGCCAACCGGCCTGCGATGGGAAGAAGAGCCCGTACGGTAGCGACAGTCTGCTCGTACCTTCCGGGCGGCCGATACACTCGCACACGCACAAGTTTCTGGCGCGCATCATGGGCAAAGCCAGCTCGGTGGACAATCTGAGCAAGCAGCACAACAACCACCATCACCACAGCCAGCCACCGGACGTGGTAGGTGATCTGCAGGCGTCGAAGGCGAAATCCCTCTCACTGTCGTCGAGTGAAATATTCAAGTACGTTTCCAACACGCGCAGTAGACGTCTTTTTTATAGCGAGCTCCATAAAACGGATGTCTCACCTTTCGTCTTTTTCGCAGGCGTGATAATTCCGTGTCGGTCCTTCGATGTCCGTCGGCGAATCGTTTGGCACCGGAGCTGTCCGCTTCGTACAACAGTCTTACCGTCCGCCGACCGACCTCGTCCATGTCGTGTAATGTTTCGGTCGAAAGTTTGAGCAGCATACCGGAGAACGGCATCCAGATAACCGTCCCGCTGCGGCCACCATCGTACCACTGTCCCTGTGGCGAGTACTGCAGTGACTTAATCGCCGGTAAGTCACCCATCCCGGGCTCACACTCGGGATTCCATTAATTCCCCCCTTTTATCCTCCACCGCCCACAAAAGCTCCGGAACTTCAGGAACACGTTACTGTGCATCACCGGACGCCGGTCATATCGTTCGGTACGGCATCGGCCGAAATATCACTCCCCCCGAGGACACCCGTCGATAATGCCTGTCTGCTGCTGCTGCTCGATGGTCATAAATTTTGGTTGAAATTAATCTCCGACACAAGGTATGACGGTTAGCCAGCCAGGCAGATTCGGGGGTGGTGGCGTCGTAGCCAGTTATTATAACTAGTATTTATCACTTTTTGCAGCACCATCGGTGACATCTTCCTGTCCGCCCTGCTCGAGGGTAGCCCAGAGCTGAGCAAAAATTACGCGCTGGAAGTCATTATACGGAAGGAGGGCTTCGATCAAATACTCGGTAAGGAGCTTATCTCGCGCTCGGAGGTGCATTCGATGGTGGACAAATCGTGGAACGATCTGGTGAACACGAAGGCGGGTGTGTTTTACACGGGCGTCTGCATACGGGCCACCTTCAGCCCGGATACGGAAATTTTGCTCAAAGCCTCGATCAAGCGTCTGGCGGATTTGTAACGTGCGATGTATTTATTGCGAATATATATGTGTATTTCCTATTTACTCCTCCGCTTTCTGCAGTGGGAGTGATGTTATTAATTTGCATTCAGCGGAGGTTGTTCCATTACAAGCGAAGCTGTTTGTTGTTAACTAATAAAAATTAAGTGCAACAGTTTAGTGGTATTTTATGTAAGTTGTTGAACGGAGGCACTTGTTAAACCGTGCATGAATGAGTCGGTTTCATCGTTTTGAAAGATAATAAATATGCATCTTGATGTATGCACACTTTGCTTTTCGGTTTTTTAAGTATCATGTTTCATTACGCGGTTGTAATTAGATTTAATCGTTTAAGAACAAATAATAAGTATCACGGCCAGGATTCCCTACAAGGGTGCAGTTAATATTGTCCTAATGAAAGACGAGGTAATGATGGCGAAATTCGAAACGTTCCAATGACTGTGGATGAAGATTCCTTAAGAGAGTATATACATCAAGAAGCTATGAGCAACAGCTGAAACCAAAGAAACGAAAAGACGAAGAAAAGAGCCAGATTAATGATATCGCGATTTTGAATAAAATTTACGTACATTTTACCGCATCAGCTCGGTAAAAGTAGCGAGTTGGCGATGAAACTGAAACAAACAAATATGACCACTATCACCATTCAAAGCTACACACAGTGCGTATCGTTCGAAACAATCCAAAATGAAATATTTCAATGCTGTCAGATGGATTGCAAAGTTTCGCTGAAACTGGCTGAAACGTTTATTCGAAATACGGAAATTGTGCATCTTTTTCAGGGGCGTTTTGGGCGCATTTTGCTGCACATTGGGCCGAAACGCGGTGTCACATTTGGGCGGAAAATTTTGAGATTTCTGAGCAATCTGGGTAGTGATAAAAAAACGAACTGGTGGTTATTTTATGAACGTTGGAGAGCCTAAACAGATTTTGTGACGCCGAGGAGCCGCGAATGTGGAGCAAGCGATGAGCTGCTTGCATATACACCTTTTTGATGGTGTATTCTAGATGTCTTTTTGAACAAACACGCTTGTGGTTATTACCGACTGCATCAGTACGTGTGTTATAGCTCTTGAGATGATGCTATTGTTATACGTTACAGTTGCACGTTAACCGTTTGTGGTTCTTTTTGGGTTTTGGGATAGCTCCTATTTTTGAGATTTTCCATTCAATCGGAAAATAACCAATTTTCAGACATCCGTTGAACATTAAGGTCAGTATGTTATTAATTTTATCAAAGCCTGAGGATTTTTGGTTCTTTAGATTTTTGATTACTTTAGATTTGGTTCTTTAGATTTTGATTGAATCAAGGTTTTATGTTTTATGAGTTGAGATGGATAAAGTAAGTTTGGACAACGATTTGCTGAGAAAAAAATCCTAACAGAACTTTCGAATCTACTGAGCTATTATTATTATTATTATTATTATTAAAATGTTATAGAGAGTGAATTTTGGAAATGGTCTTTCAAAGCATTACTCTTTTCGAGTGCAGTAAGTAATCTGTTGGATGTTAACTACTAAGGATGATGTTTTGCTTGTTAGTGTTGTTATGTTGTATATTAATCTTTCTAAGCGACTCCGACCAAACAGAGTTTCGTAGATTTAACATTTTTGTTTCTATGGTTAGTTTGAGGTAAAGATAAGTATTTTTGAATTGTGTGTTTAGCATGTGTCTTTGCCTTTTTTCCTGAATTTGTTTCTTAGTTTAATAAAATGTATGATGTGGGTAGGAATAATAATATCGCATTTGCCATATATTACTTTCGGAATCGCCTCTGACTATGCAGCATGTTATCTATTTGAGTTGTCGTATTTATGTTGCAAAAGTGTATATTAGTTAAATCCAAGCAGTTATTGATAATGTTTTTAAAAATGAACCAATCCGCTTTATTGTAACCATGAATGTTAATGTCGGGAATAAAGTTAACTGTTGTATTTCTCAAGCTAAATAAAGCTGGCAAGTGATCATATGTGAGCGCAGTGATCGTTTTCATTTGGGTGAATGCTATTAGACTGTTGGTTAATGTTGCCATTGATAACCATTGTATAACACCATAAATCACTGGTAAGCATGGCTTTTCGAATTTTTCTTCAGTGCCATCATCATCCATTTAGACCAAATCGCATAGCTCTTCGGATCGGTTTGAGGGTTTGATGTTCTAGGAAGTCTGTTGTTGTAGTTTCGTACATCGGGCCGTTTTGAAAGATTTGTTTCCTTAAGCCGACGATGAGGACCTCACATGATTCCAATTCAAACCTCCCATCATTGCGTGTAAGCCATGGTGAGTAGAATTCTTTAGCTTGCTGACAGCAGTCTGTACCGTGTCAGTATTCACGATAGTTGCCACAAGGCTATCAATCAGATGTTGCCGCCCATGCGAAGTAGAAAAAATACTCGAGAAATGCTCCGCGAAAAGTGAGCAAATTTCGGTTAGGTTATCTACTGAGGCCGAGATCCAAGTGTTTGGGGGATGATGATAGTCGACGAGTTTTATTAATGTGCTTCTAGAAAAAAATGGGACAACGGTGAAGCAAGGATTGAAGTCTACCCGCACCTAGTCCTACTGTAGATTCGATATGCTGATGCTGTAAACTTGAACATTCTTCGGTTGAAAACGGTAGGAGAATGTTGAAATTTGCACAGTTTTTTATCTCGACTATCTCTTCATCGTCCGAGATCAAGGCGCTCCTCATGGAAATGCCAATGTATGGTAGCGAATGTATGACAGAATTTATCCTGGTCACACCATCCACACCATTCACACCATCCACCAGATAAGATGTGGAGCTAGCCACATAGCTTGTAGCCCTTTTTTGTCGTAGCTCCATCAGGTTTGCAGGTTTGTTTGGTGATCTTAGCAACTTAGCAGCTTCGGGGGCAATTTGAAGGATTCCCAAAAACATCTCCCTCTCTTTGAATACACGGCATTTGAATTGCGGTGTAGGTTGTACAGTATCGATGTATTTATTTTTTCTTTCGTTTACATTTACACAAATTAAGCAATAATTGTACATAATTGTAACAACTATGAATGAAAGATTAGGCGTATCATTAAAGTAAACTAACTAATTGAATCATTGAACTGGCCAAACCTTTCTTTCAAATACACGCCATCTTGACACGCCATCTTGAGAACTTTAAATTTGAATCAAAGTGTTTTTCTGTTGTGTGTATTTTTTCCACACCCGCCGAATGTGGTTTGGAATGGTTTCATTATACTTAAAAGTAATAAGCCACACAAAGCTAACGCGAGAGGGCTGCTGCCAATCGCACACGAATAAATCACAGCAACACAGTTCCGACTTGTGTCAGTAATGTGTCAGTATCATACCGCAGTAGAAAGTGGATTGCCGCTAGTTTCTATTATGTTCTATTCTAAAATATAGGGCGTTTATTAAAGTGAAAGTTAGGCATCTGTTGCTCGCTTACGTACTACTTACTGTACGACACTTGTTGTCGTTGGCAGCCAGGATGATCCTGAAGGAATCGCTTCAGGAGCATGAATTTTGATTGTAGTGGAAGTAGCCCTGAAGAAGGAAGTAGCCCTGAAGAACGCCCAAGAAATTGCGATCAGGCAGGATCAATAACTTGCTGCACAGATCCTGGAAAGGATCCTGATGAAATTGGAAAAATGTGTATGATCATCTCTCCGTATGATCGATTGCGATAGCGTAAATAGGTCATGAGGCACCCCGGGGCGGTCAACAACTTCTTCGCGAAGAATTTCTTTTGCCGTCCATCCTGACTCCTTTTCTAAATTCGGACGCTGAAATGAGAATTCATATTATTACAAGCGTTTACCAAAAGACATAACTAAAATAATATACTTTTTATGCGGTTATTAGACGAGGAAAAATACTGTCAGATGGTTTTGGATATTTTCTGTCAAACTGGGCTCCGGCGCGGCGTTTGGCATAAAATACCCGCCCGACAATTGACAGCTAGTTTGTGGGCGAGAGGGGTATGTTGCGGAAGGGGTTTTTGACAGTCGAAAAAATGGCTTTCGAACAGTCGAACGGAAGACATTTTCGACTACGCACACATGCGCATAGCGTATATGTATACGGTTCGTGCAT
>KI915049.1:5095250-5132687 GCA_000473445.2 Anopheles farauti | reverse complement strand
CCTCAAGCGTAGATCATTAGGAATCATCTTTGTTTCCTCTATCATAGAGGTATCTACATTAAACAGGGAACTGTAGGTCACTGGTAAGCTGGCACGATTAGTAGTTGGAGGGGGACTAGGGTGTACCTGTAGGGATACAAAATCATGATAAATTGACATGATTTTGCATTTAGAACCTATCTCTTGCAGTGTATTAAAATTTTCGATTATCAATGGATTTGATACCGAGGAGCGGGTAAGAAGGCGAAGCGAAAGCCTTTCAAATCGAAGTTTCAGCGGCATCACTCCTGACATCACTTCTAACGACATGTTGTGGGTTGATTTCATGCTGCCCAGTGCTATTCTAAGACAACGATATTGAATCCGTTCGAGACGGATTATATGCGACTTGGATGCCCAGTGGAAACATATGCAACCATATTCCAAGACGGACAATATCGTTGTCTTGTATAACAAGAGAATATCCGAAGGGTGCGCGCCCCACCAAAAACCTGTTATCGTTCGAAGGAAATTGATTCTTCTTGTGCATTTTTTAACTAGATAGTCAATATGTGTCCTCCACACATTTTTGCTATCGAACCATACACCTAGGTATCGAAAAGTTAAGTTAAAATAAGTTAATAAATAAAAAAATAAGTTAATGAAAAAGCTATTGTTTCAAATGTTACAAACTGGACACACATATTTCTTGGAAATACTAAGATTTAGACACATGCTCCAAATTTGGTATCGTTCGGTATCTAAAATAAATGAAATCAAATTCGGTTTCGATAACCCTGGTAGCCGGTTGTTAATTGAAAGGTCGACCGATCGAAATATTGCAAACGTTGTTTGGTAATTAAAAGGTTAAACGATTGAAATATTCCATCTTGTCCAGTTGAAAGGATCTCTTACATGGATAATTGATGAATGGCCTTTATTACTTCGAAAAAAGAATAAAATTCGCTATAAATTTGCAATTCCTGTTCAACTGCTGCATAATATGACCAAGGAAGGTGCTTGCAGTTACAATTACCATGTGTTACCATTACCATTTGTTGGAAGTTCATGATTCGAGCAAATTCGTCGTAATGTAAGTATTCAATGTGGTGCGTTGCAAATGGATGGAAAACCATACACCGAAAATAACAGTTTTACATTTAGTGGGAAATATTCAAAATGGTACGTTACAGAATAATTAGAGATGAACTGATTGTCGGTTCCTGTGGAAAATGTTCATGATCGGATTACAAATGTTCTATACGTTCTATACCTTTATCCTTAAAGGGTGCTTGAAATTTTCCTTTGTACAAACATCCTTTGTACAAAAGCATAAACAAGCTTTTGTTTGAAAGAAATCAATGAGATGTCTGGATAGCTACCATTTTTGTTTTTTTCTTCTTTCTCATAACGTATCAACTTAGCTGGCCTAGCCTGCTGTGTTTAAAGGCTGGATTTAGGAAAGAGATTTTGATACCGATTCTACCATGTAAAGGTCGTCACAAAACCAACTTTGCCTTGAAACAAAAAGCCCAGAATTCCTTCCAGTGCTTATGCATGGGTGAGAGATTGTTTTGAGGAAACATATTAAGTGAAGTTACATAATGTTTCGTACAAGAGTTGAAAAAAGTATATCTCCTCCGATAAGTCCAAATCTCAAACGTACCTTCATGTCCGAGCGTTTGTACCAGATAGTGAAACAGTTTGTCCGCCACGATGCAACGTCCACGACCCAATACATCCCGACAGATCGGACACTTGGTCGTCCTCGAACGGCACCCGGAGCAGATCAGATGTCCATGGTTGCACTGCCACGAAGGCGGTCGAATGATGTCCAGACAGATGGGACACTCGAGCAGCCCGGCAATACCCTGGAGACAGTTGGCGAATCGCGACAGTGACTGTGGATTGAGGTTCTGTGGACAAACCGAAGACAAACCGTACGAGAGGCGTGATGTGATGTGAAGCGATCAAACTGCTTTCGGTCGTTCGCGAAAGTGACTTACGTTTTTCTCAAAGCCCGAATTCCACAGCAGCAGTCCAACGCCGGCTGGAGCGGTGCGGGAAATGCGACGGCTACGCACACGCTTTGCAATATCGATCACCTTCAGGCCGAGCAGATCTTCCCCGTTCGCCTCGAGCACACAGTCGCCGATTCGAACGCCGGCCGCGTCCGCACAGGAACCTTCGACAACACCGCTCACCCACGGATACGGATCCCAAGGTGTACGGCTCAGATGCAACCCCAGACAGCCGTTCTCATCGGCCGGCACGAAACACTGTCGAAGCTGGTGCTGCTGCTGCTGCTGTTGCTGCTCACGAACCACCGCGACGCTCGGTTGAACCTCCGGAATCGAAGGTAAGGGTGGCGCTTTTTTGCCTATCCTCGTGCCCGGTGCGATGTGATCTTCGGCGTTCTCACCCAACGTCCACAGGGACGGTGCCGATTTGACGGTGGACATCTGTGGTGTTGGCCTGGAGGGTGGCAAACGGTGAGCAGACTTCCACATCGACCTATATTCGGCCAATTAGATGCCGCGGGAGAAGCTTTTTCCGCCGATGAAGAAACACCGTTTTTACTTCTTTTCACTGTTGCTTTCCCTCCCTCTTGGAAGTGTGCCGTTGTGCCGTTGCCGTTGCTGTTGGCCGCAAAGCACACGGGGGAGGAACTACCGGAATGGAACGGAAAAACGAAACAATCAACCGCAAGCGAACAAAAGTGATGGGAAAGTGAATGGGAAAGTTGGCGTGTGTAATGAGTGTAAATAAAGTGAAGGAAAATCCGTTGCGCCCGGTGAGACCAAGAACTGCCAAACTAGAATGGGTCACAAGTGATTTCTTGCTCCCCTGGGATACCCTCCCAACGCAATCGGGACACATTTTCAGTCGCTCCGCTTATTTGCGTCAACATCAATGGGAGAGGGAGGTGAAAATTCTTATCGATACGTATCTTTTGAGCTGCTTCTGCTTGGATTTGGGAACATTTTGGGGCCCAATCATTGGTTGGATGTAATCCAACGGGAACTAGAACGGTCACTGCAAACGAAACTATCGTGTTTTTTTATTCGAAGTTGATAGTTGGTGGTATTGTTGAACCGTAAAAAGAGTGTTGGAATAAAATCAGGAATGAATAATGTATAGAAGATGTAATTTTGAAGAAAATAAGTGCTCCTGCTTCGTATGTTATAATAAGTAACATTAGCTTTTAGCCCCCTAACGCAGAAGAAAAAATGCTATAATTATATGGCTTTATTCGATATGTTAGCCATTTATATGTATATAAATAAAGGAAAAATGCCTTATTCTGTTTTAAATGACCGCAATCAGCAGCAAGTAAGGAAATCAGTCGGTGTTTGTTGAATGACATGTTCAATCGATTCTTGATTACACACTAAACCAACAAACGTGGCGAAGACCCGACGAAAAGTAATGCATCGATCACGAGATCGATCGTTCTCGATGAACTCAGTTGGAACGCATCGAAGTAGGCGAGTTAGAACCAGAGTAATGTTGACGATACACAAATACCAGGTTCCCCAGAAATACGATAGTCGATCAAATTAAAGTAATAATTGCAAATTATGCATGGCTAATCATTTATATGCTTTTATTATTATTTGTTTATGGACTAATTTTACAGTAATGTTTATTCACCTATTGGTCATACACAATATTTTCAGTGTCGATATCAAAGTAAGAGATAAGAGCTGTTCGCCAAAATTTAGAATTTCTTTTAAATTTAGTTTTCTCCTCTATTTTACGCTTTATCTAAAATTTCATAATGTCATAACCGTCCAACATTGCTACATGTTTTAATTCCATGTTTTATTAAGCACACTATCAATGATGTGTAAAACTACCATGTAGGTAACAGGACATGTTAGGAATAAGAAGCGTGAAACATAGAGAGAGAGTTTGAGCGAGAGAGAGAAAGAGAGATAGAGAAACAAGATGCAGTAGGTTCAGCGAGACAGATAACGAATAACGAGGTGTAGAAACCATAAGGTATAAACAAAATTAGGAGTGAGAGAGTGAGACTTGAGAAAAGAAAGGGATGAACAACGCAGCAGTTAATTGAGCAAAAAAAATGAAAATAAACGGCAGTCGAGTTAGTACTGTTAGCCGAATCAGATTCCTGATGGCGTGTATGTTCTTCTAAGGATCCGAAAAGTGGAATCACCCCTCCAGTCACTACATACCAGTTAATGATATAGCTCTTACGGGTCTTAGTAATAATGAGAGGGATTGAACACTTGGGACGACAGATTGGAAAATAATGAAGTCACCAAAATTGTGGCGAAAAGAACGTCACTCAAAGAAAGCACGATTTGTTTAACGATTTTCCGCGATTATTATCGATAAATGAGCAAAACAAATTCTTTTAAAAATGCTGTAAAACTATAGCTGTTCTTTAATTGCAATTATTAAAATATTTTGAATAAAAACGCAAAGTACAAAACGGTTTATTTTATTTATAATATTATTCCCTGCAGAGTAATGGCTGTATCGTAAAAGGTAATGACCTATTTCTTCAAATCAGGCATATTTTTTCAAATATTTTCACCAATAAAAATCACTAATTGAATAATTGAATAATGTAACGCATTTAATCGAATAAAATGCAATTATTTCAGTACGGCGAGGCTATATTTCCATTAGGACAAAGAGAAAACTCGCATACAGAAAGGTTCATCAATAAAATCAGTTCGATACCAACATGTAATAAGAAAAGGAAGTATATGTAATAAAAAAGAAAGTAGTATGTATCCTACTATGATGATTATTTGAATCGAAAATATCGTGTAAATTACATATAGTTTTTGCCAATTAAAAAAGCTATGCATACTATACATGTTTTGTGTATTTCTTCTATAAAATAATCATTTTTACCAAGGTCGAATTCTAATAGGAATGTACTATAATCATAATAAGTGATCGCCCAACAATGCCCGCTACTAAAAGCAAAACTATCGTCATCGTAATCCACTATCAGGAACATGGAGAACAATTACCGATTGGATACTAACGATGAATAAAGGAGTAGGATTGCCATATTTGTGATGAAAAAGGAAGGAGTATGTATCTTAGTTGAGTCTTCTTTATCTCCTGACTGTTACTTTTACTTCGTATTATCTACAAATCGGAAACATCTTCCGCAAACATTTGTTCTTAGTTTGATCCTGAACTTTACGTACGAAATGAATTCTAGTAGTAATTCTAGAACAGTCCAAACTGTTATCAGGGTTAGTAAATATGCTGAAAAGATGATTACTTGCAACGTTAGGTATGCTCCGGAAACGGATGTAAATAAAGCACAAACTAAACTAAGAACAAACAACACAATGCACTATAATGGCTTCGAGTTAACGATACGCCGGAAGAGCGGTCCGCCCCTCAAGTACGTGCTGAAAATGGCCACTTCTAAATAACAACGAGGAAATTGTGTTAGCGGTCAAGAAAAACTGCCAACCCTGGGAGACTTTGGCACCCAGTCGAACCGAAGTCGAACTTGAACTAGATTGCTCGCGGATACTTGCACCATTCGAAAGCGGACTTTGCTTTCCGGTATCAGCAATTTAATGAACGTGGTGTACATTCCCGCATCAGCCCATTGCAGCGTATTTGACGTTATAGTAATTAAAAACATACCGAACAAATAATATTCCGCCCTCGAAGCTGGAGAGGGCGACTGGGATTGGGGCACCTTCCCAATTAGATGCTCCAATACCGGTGTTGTACAATCTGCACAAACCGGTACCAGAATCGTGCATGCGAATCGCTCACATGAGTTATGATTTGTCGATATAGAGAACGAGAGAGAGAGACGAAGAGAGATAGATATAGAATAACACGGATTTATACTGTTGCGGCAGAGCTCGGTGCAAAAAGAAAGAACTGGGCGAAAAATAATTATCTAACCACCCATTAGTAGCGTTACAAGCGCTCATTACGCCGCGAACCGTATTGTATCATTGCGGAATGTGCGGAAAGATGGACCACCCCATACGGTACGGCCGACCGAACCCGCCCGCATTTCGCCCGAGATTCATTAATTCTTTCTCTCTAAAACCTCCCTCCCCCCCTCCCTCCCTCCCTCCCAGCGCAATGGGATCGATTTTGTTGCTACCTTTGCTGCTGCTCCGATCCGTTCCCACGTGGTCAGCGAAGCGAGAAATCCGCTAGTACGCGGTGGGTTTTATGTCATAGGGCATAGGATAGCTGGCGATCATAGGGAGCAGGGCGAGTGGGAGAGCGGACGAGAGGACCACGGACACGGCTCATAGGCACAGTAGAGAAAGTGGGTGCACGGTGCGAATGATGCAACACGGTCTCTGCCCCAATCACAGCAAACAACGGTTGGTTCACTTCACCATGGAAACGATGCGGGTATGCTCACTTAATAACACTTTGCCACAAAGCGACATGCACACGAATGCACTGAATTTTATTTTAATTTATCAACATCCACAAATCTGTCGAACACCGCGGATATCGAATCTTCATTTCTCAAACCAAACTCACGAAACACACCTCTCAGATCACGCGAGCTAATCGATGGGGTCCACCGTGAGTGGAGCTGGAAAACAAAAACACTTCAACACACCCGCGGCGTTTCACGTTCGCGCATCAACTAACGCGCGAGCTAACTTTCTTGTGGCCAAACCCTGGGCCTCTGGGGTCTGCCGATCTGGCTCAGCAACGTCCCCCTCCCCGGGCAGTGACAACACTCATCACGTTGTTACCAACATGCTGCTGCTACTCCCGCTGATGAGTCGCCATGCTGGAGTCGCGAGGCGGAACAGCAACCGCAGCGTAGCTAACAGACACACTAATGAACCTGGGTGGACCTGAGCCGGCGCCTCTAAAACCGGTTTTTATTAATACGTAATCGGCTTTAATATTTTCGAGATTCTCCCCGATCCCGGTGCATGGATTGTACAAAACCAGCAACGTACTTGCGGTGTTTCCTGTGCAACAATGCATCATGACTCCAGCATGGCAAGTTTGGAGTGGTGACGACGTACTGTGATACCTACCCTGCCTGCCCTTCACTCGGCCAAGGGTGGTTCTCAGGGTAGTTAGCAAAACATTAGCTTCCGCGCGTTGGACCCCGACCAAAAGGGGGGTTTTTTAGCTGACGAGACAAATTTTCACTGCCACCATCACCTTGTGAAGGGGCGGGATGTACCGCGGGTTCGACAAACTAGACGAAACCGACTGTGCCGTACGTGTTTGAGCGCACCGGACGCTCCGATAAACCATTTTGGTTTTATTTTTGTTTTGTTTCTTAAACAATGTTCGCATTACAGCACCATTGTGGTCTTCCCCATTTATCTATCACCTATTTCTGGTTAATAGTGGTGCTCGGACGTGTAGCGTCTTGAATCGCACTCAGATTGTCTGACCTCCATTTAAGCGTTCCAAAACGTAACGCCCGGAACCGGCGATGCGGAGCGATACGAGCTTGTTACGAAATTTCTTGCACGTTTGCTTTATTGATCCATAAAAGAGGAGGCTTGTCCGTTGTTGCACAAATTGTTAAGCGTTTTTTTATCAGTGGAATTACATACACAAGAAGATCAACATTATTCCAGCGAATGTGGTCAATATCAAGTGGTACTGATTGTTCAATTGATTTATTGTCACAGATTTTATTTACCAGACGATAAGACGGTTAGGTTGATTGGCACGGGATGCAACATTTATCAAATACTCATGACTGCGTGTTTCAGTGTTTGGAGGTGCATTTCAGTGTATCTCGAATCAGCGAAGGCTAGCCATGTCCATCGATCAAGGAGCCACTTGATGCATTTGTCGAGTGTCAGTATCGATAGTGTATATTTTTAGTAAACCATTACAACGACTTTTATCATTTCGTGTTTGTTTGTATAGTCCTGCTCGTATCAGATATATTTGTACGTGAATTGGTTTAGTAACTTTTCGATGAGTCATTCGGCAAATCAATTAAGTATTTTGAAAAAATTGAACTTTGGTGTCACGTAAGCTATTTATTCGAAGCTCCATCATCAGATCCCAATCAATGATTACATGTTTCAAACGATGTTGTAGTTACTGATCATTGCCAAATTCGGAAGAAAACAAATGCTTTAAACTTAGTTTTAGATAAGATTTTCAAAAACTAGCTAGACTTGACTAGACTTTGCACATATATATGCTACTAGCTCATTCACTACATGTTACAAACGATATTCTAGTTATGGATCATTGGCTTATTACGAAAAAAAACACGTACTCAAACCTAAGCTTTAGAAGAGATTTTTGAAAATATTGCATAATTAGACTTTCTATTATAAAATAAGCCAATATGTTATTTTAAGTGATATATGATATGATATGATATTTTATGTTATAAGCAAATCATTATTATTATTTTTGTTGTTTTTGTTATTATTATTATCTTTTCTAATGAGCAAAAATGTTATTCAAAGTATTTGATTTTTTTCAGACACTGACAGACATTTTATTATTCAGCTTTATTTAGTGACTATTCGGAATCGAAGGCGAAAACAAGTCTTAGCACAACAACCGATTTGTGCTCTGTGTATTCTTTAATTTAGTTTGATTTTAATTTGCATTCCTCAGTTCCTCAGTTCATCGTAGCAAATTTTTAACGGAAATATTTGAAATTCAATTTTTTATTCTTTTTACTGAAATGACCCAGGTGGTGCATGAACATGAACCACTGTGAGGATAAGTTCAATTGACAGATCTCGATGCGCAATTGACAGTTCATACGCCGGGTTTGTTTACATTCAGTTTGTGAAAATACAATTTGTGTTAGGCCATTTTACACAGGAAAAAGAGTTGTTTTTGTGTGTATTGAATTGAGCCAGCACCACTAATTTAAGTGTCGTTCGTTTGGATTTGAATCTAAATGTAAAATGTAAGTCACCGAATAATCATGATCGGATGCGTCGCTTTAGAAAACTTATCCTATTACGAGGTAGGTTGAGAATACCTGTTAAAATTTTCAAACGAGCCAAATAGTTGTGTGCATGCGTTTGTACAGCATGCATTGCTGTATACGGTGACTCTATTATATTCGGTTTCATAGAAGAATTTAAAGAAGCGTATTGTTAAATGGGTGAACGATTAATTCACGGAAAATAAAGAAACGTAAGTTTTCAAAGCCTCGTTTTTAAATCATCTGAATAACGTCACCTAACGGAAGCTCTTATAACTGTAGACAAAGATATATATACATTATCTGGTTAAATACATGTTGTACAATTATTTGTGCTTACTAGCGGCTGTTATCTTTCACACATTCCCGTTTATTTTATCGTCAGTTGGAGTCAGTTTCCTGTCAGTTGGAGTACAAAAACTAAGTCATGACAACTATCACGTTCTTGGAACAACAATGGGCAAAGTTTATGGTTGCTTGTTAAAGGAAGAATTGTGCATTGCAGCTCGATAACGTCGCATTCTGCATGTGAACCCAACGATGTCGTCGCAACAGTACGCGCAGCATGTGTTGAAGGTGGCAATAGCAAAGATCTGCCAGGCTATTGGCTGGGACTCGACCCACGTCTCAGCGATGGATATGCTGACCGACGTAACCCATCACTTCCTTCGTGAGATTTGTTGCGCTATGCATGCCTACTGTGAGCACTACAATCGTACCGAGCCAAATCTAGATGATCTGGCGCTTGCTTACAAACATGTCGACATCAATTTGGATGCTTTGAAGGAGTACATAGAATTTGTCGATCCAATACCGATCCCGCTGAAAGTGCCAAAGATACCGCTACCAAATGAGACAAATCTTAATTTTCCTATGACGGGTAGTCAGGAACCGGTGAAGCGCCCGGCGCACATACCGGAATACATGCCACCGATGCCAGTAGTAGAAGAGGAAAATGCGAAAGCGCTGCCAACTACAATTGCTTCGTCCTTTTCAAATATACGAGAGTTAGTGGAAGAATCCGAAGAAACGACGTCTTGTGCTGAGAAAATTGTGGTCACTTCAAACGCAGTTGGATTCGGTGACGAGATGTGTGCAGATATACAAACGATCGAAGCAAAAGAACCAGTGATTGGAGAAACTTCACCTGTTGAATTTGAAACGGTATCTCAAGACGACGAGATTCAACAACGGTACGTGCATTGCAGTTTGGTAGACACCAGATCCAGTTTCATTGCCATGGTGCGACGAGGAAAGCTGCCCGTATCGCGCATTCCAATAATTCCGGAAGAAACCCCCACTCGATCGATACCTGCTCAACTGGATGCGAATTCCAATGCCATATCTAACAGAACACAAAAGCAGACAAATGACTCGTTTAATTCGAAAGATAAATTTCTTCTACACGACATTCGATCAACGTCCGATACCGCAGAGGTGTGCGTTGAACCAGAGAGGGTCGCTGCACCGGATTTGTTGGAATCTTTCCCTACTAAACCAAAGAGTAGTTCGATAATGCCAATAGTGTCATCATCATTGTTAAATGATAATAGTGGGCTGGATCCGATACAGGTTGGTGTACAGCCAAATGAAACTAGTTTTCTAGAATCGTGTGTGAAGAGGCCAATGTTTGTAGCAAAGTCGGGAGCGAATCCGGAGCGCCGCACGTTGCGAACCAGCTTGCGACATATGATGCATGTTTCTGGTCGGGAGACCATCGTGTCTTCGGCATCCACGCCATCCGCATATACACGAACGAAGTCCTCAGTCGAGAGTATGCCTCATCAAACCGGAGTAACACTCGGAACGTGTGAAAAGTATTTGAAACGATCGCGAAAAAATGAAGAGCAAACGGCAAAACGTGCGAAGAAGCATGCTGCAACTCCCATGCTATTGGAGGAAGTA
Source organism: Anopheles farauti (assembly GCA_000473445.2). NCBI lineage: Eukaryota > Metazoa > Arthropoda > Insecta > Diptera > Culicidae > Anopheles > Anopheles farauti. Next base: position 5,121,877 of record KI915049.1, on the reverse strand, counting down.
CAACAACTGCCACTACCACCACTGACGGAGGTTATGAAAAACACGGTCCCGTCTATGCCTGCTGTGATGAGTGCGCTTTCGATTAATCCTGCCTGCTGTGGTCCTGCGCATGCGAACCATCCTGAGCCGTTCGGTTGGGATTTTATGTGTGACCCCCACTCCCAGAACACCCCCATCTCTTCGACACAAAGCGTGCAGATTGAACAGGTCGTGCAAGAATCCGTGTCGGTGGCTAATTCCTGTTCGCTGCTTGCTGATGATGAAGCTGCCCTCACGAAGGACCCGAACCTGAATCCCGCACCTTTGAAGGAGGATTATGACATAATTTTGCCGGCGGTCAAAGGATTCCTCCCCGTTGAACATTCATCTCATTTTGACCATTGGAACGACCAATGTACGACGGTGGCAACAACAAGCGGCATGAGCAAGAAGATGATTAATAAGAAGAACAAGGAGAATAAGAAGCATACTCATAAAATGACTACTGGGGCGACGTATTCATCCAGCATGTTGACCAACGGATTGTTCAGTGTGGAGGAGCTGCGGCGCAGGAATAAGGACAAGGAGAAGAAGCATAGGAAACGCGACCAGTTGTTTGTCTCTCCGGAACCAGCGACTGTCCCCGTTGTTCCGAAGCTAGTGCTGAAAATAAATCGTACGAAAGTGACGGAATCGCCAAGCTCCGAAACGGAGTTGCCACAAACGTTGCGAGAATTGAAACCGATCAATCAACAGCGTCAAGGGGTGGCCAGATCCGCAGATACGTTTGACGCTGCGCCAACCCACGTATCGAACGTGGATGGCAACTTGCTTTCGATCTGTCCCGCGTGCGGACGGGTTGAAGACGACAGGCCCATGATCGCATGTGACGAGTGCGGCGCTTGGTACGATTGGGAGTGTGTCGGGATACTGGTTCCGCCGGAGGCCGATGAGGTTTGGTACTGTCCTGGGTGCATCGGCGAAAAGTAGAACTTTTACGCAGACGATAAGAAGAAGTCGAGCTGTAACATGAGGCATAAGAAAACGATAAAAAATAAGAATGGTTTGGAGGCTATTTTCATCGTCGAAGGGATTCGAGCACTCTTTCGTAAATATGCGCTTTGAATTGTAGTTATTACTTTATTTTTATTGAATTAGAGTCGGTACTTATAAAAAACAGACAATTCTGTGATTTTTAAGCAACTATTGAATCTTTTCTTGTTGGATATTAAATGTAGACCATCTCGAGTGTGTTAAAACACTTGTTGGTTGATTACATTGTTACAGTATGTTGTTTCAAGGCATGTTGAATTTTCTTGAGTTTAATAGTTATACATTTTTTGCATTTATTTCAAATAGCAATCAAACAGAAGTCACATGGCTTACGTTGAAGTATTGGAATTTATTATTAAATCAAACTGAACTCAAACAATGCATTTACTAGATTATTTAAACATTGGACTACTAATATTATAATTGAAAAAATCGTATTCATATTTTATTGGTAACGGCTTAGCCGTATTGGTTTTTCCTCGATATCTCGATATCGATTTCGGTATCTTGTAAGAATAATCGTTTAAATGAAATAAATAATCTAACACCAAATAATCCCTTAGTTTTTTTTCAGTTGTGCGTGTGTTGGGAGAGAGGTTAAGGTTTAAATTCGTATGAAAGCTGTGGGGCATATTTGTTGCGGTCGTGAATAAAAATAAAAATCGATCACATTTTGTCCAATATTATTAAATATGCAACAGTTTTTTGAACAACCGACGACCATCGACGTTACTTCTCGCGAAGAGAAAGTGCAGGAATGTCTTCTTCCGCTTCTTATCTGCATAAATAACTATGCGTTTTGTATGCTTTTTCAATTGTTCGTGTGCAACTACTGTACTGCTTTAATGGAAATTTAACCTAATTTGATTGCACATTTTACGTGCGTACTTAGTTTCGGACAAAAGTGCGTACACAATTATTGATCTTTTCTATTATAAAAAATGAAATTTCGTCCACTTGAACATTGCTAGAAACGATATGGGACGTACTTCGAAGCACGCTATCTTACAAGGTCAAAGAGTAAACTGCCAAACCTATTTTTAAAGTGTTCAAACCATGCTACACGGTTTCAGGAAGAAATATATCTGTAAAATATTTTTATATGTTTGGTTCAGAAAATGTTGAAAAATAAAACCTCCTTAATTCTTCCAAATCTTAAATTTCTAATGATCGTTTATTGTTCGTATCGTTTCAGCATTGTAATTTTAGACCTGTCATCAGGTTCATAATCGCTAGCAAACAGGCCACTGTCACTAGAAAAGATCGTCTCAGAAAACGAACAACAAGGCATTAGGACGACATTGGCCCATTTTATAGTATAGTGTTCCCGCATCCAGCATGGCAAACGCTTGCTTCTGGTGTGCTGTTCCTTTGTGGTTCGTTTATTTAGCAAAGAACCTTTATGATACCCACCCCAGCGCACAGAGTCCCAACGCCAACGATCACTGACTAATTTAGTCGGATCCGATGCTCTCGAAACCCCAGCACCGCACCGTACCGCAAAGAACAACATTGAACTTCTTTTCATGCGACCGCGTAACGGGCTCATTAAACAGTCGTTATTGGCTCAACAAGATAGCGATTAAACAGCGCAGCTTGTATCAGTTCGTACGCGGCGTGGTCCCGGCGGCAACGAATGTTTGCAGCGATATAATCACGATAATCAGATAATTGCTGCCTCTTGGCAGCATTAGGTGACCGGTTGAAAGGGTCTCACGCGAATGAAAGATTCATCAAAGCGCGTGGCACAACACTTCACGTCCGATCGATGACGGTGACGGGTGCTGGGCATGGGAAAAAAGATAACAAGGTCGATCGGGATATGGAAATAGAAGGACGCACCATGTGCGCGCTCGTCTAGCATCCGTTCCTCGAGACGTTGCTCCGACCCCACCGAGTGGCAGCTAACGTAAAACCGAGAAATAATTGCAAATGGTGACGATGGTGGGTACGCTAGCGGTGGAAAAACGTCAGAAGAGAAGGTGATAAATTTACGGTTGGAATATGAATGCAGTTTTGCTAGTGCCAGCTGCTATCAGGGCAGTGTGACATGCGCCCCATTGCACCGTCAAGAAGCACAACAGTAAACAGAAGGATTTTACTTTCTTACGTTTATTAGAACGTGCACACGGGATTTGCGTTTGGGGCAACCGTGGGAACTGTGGCGTGGTGTGAGGCCCGTGAGGTGTATCCCACTGTCACCGAATGCAACCGTTGCACCAAAAGTTGCAGCTGGTGCTTGCTGAGCTTTTGTGTGCGGATAGTTCGAGCAGCGCCTGCTTATCGATATAAGCACATCACCCGCCGTTGCCATGGCGGGAGAGAGGGGTGAACTGTCGAGTGGAGGAAAGAAGCGTTCGGAAATCTTACTATTATGCTGTGAGCTGGTAAGCATCTGACGCGAGTCGCACCGAAACCGGGGGTCATAAATTTGGGTTTAACGTTACCACCACAGCGACGGTTCCGACGGTGGCAGGTGAAAAATGGCCAAATTTAAGACACTCTCGGCAAACTCGGTCGCTGCACGGCGTACGGCGAATCCTCCGGAGGGACTGGGAATAAAGGCAAAACGCGTGCGTACCGCGAAGGTGAATTTTCCGTGCGGCAAGCAAGGACGCACCCGAAGATTGCCACATCGCCGGATGTGACGCGTAGCGAGCCGCGGAAGTTGTGACATCCGATTTATGGTCGGTGTCGGTGGGGAATTGAATGACAGGCAGAAACACGCGCAAGCCCGTTGTTTCACAGAACTATTCGGGTGTGCTTAGTAGCAGTATTGGATCTTGCTTTTTGATAAGTGACATCTTTAGTTCAGCGGCGAGGTTCAACCGATTTTCAAATGAAACGATTGAAAGCTTTTCTGTATTCGATTCTGCACTATGTCTCATGGTGAAACCTTATTATTCCATGCCAAACAAATGGTTTTAGTACTTTTAATATTGAGTATTTTAAAAGTATAAAGTCTACAGCCATCCTTTTAATTCCCTTATAAGTATAGCTATATGAACTAGAGGGTCTGTGTGTAAGGGTACATTTCTCTAGTTCTCAATTGCACGCTACTAATTTCTATGATATCATAAATATGGTATGGTATAGTTTTTGTCAAGGATGCTGCAAAGATATAGCATCTTGGTTTTTGAATACATATGGCTATTGAAAACTCAACAATTTCTCAAATTCCTTACGGTTTTTTAATAGACAGTAAATGTTTGAGTAACCTTTCCGGTCTTGGCGTTTCCGGCTTTAGTTTATTCAAACTTTTTTTAATCGTGCCGTGCTATTAAAAAAAAAAACACCGCTTTTGTGATCGTGTTGACTCGCGTTATCCTCAAGTTTGGGTTACACCTTTGATCCATCCGAGCCTTGGGTCATCGGTTTTTGTCCCGATCATCGTACTTATCGCGTTCTGTCAGTCAGAACTACCAAGCGCCCTTTAACGATCATCGTCTGCGGCTAGACGGCTAATTCCACCAAAGAAATGTAGAACAGAGCCTGCTTTGACAACGATGTTAATGATTGCTGTTTTACTTGGAGTCGTTTATTAAATAAATATTGTAACTATTCGGGAAACGAATAACAGATGTTGAAACAGATCTGTGTATTGACTTACTGACTTAAACCCGACTACTTGGATCGGGTTCATCCAAGGTTCCACTATCCAACAATTACTATGTTTCTATGTTTCTCGCTTATGGATTATGTATGGTAATTGTGCATTTAAGACTCGTGTGAAAGAATTGTTTATGGCAAATCAACTGAGTGTTTAAAAAAAGAACTTTTTTTTTTACAAAAACCGAGATTTAACCGTTTTTTTTGGATATCACTCGTCCAAGTTCGAACGATAATTTTCCTCCCCTACTTAAACGTCGAGCAGCGGTTTTACATTTAACCATGCCAATAAGGATGAGGATCAACAAATGAGGTTGAAGCTAATCAACGATGCACATCAGCAAATAAGTTGTTCATCCTTCAAATTTTCGAATAAAATCTCATTGCTTGGGTGGAAATATGAGCCTAATTGTCATTAATCATTTTGTGTGCGACACGAAAACATCATAGTTCTGTTTGTGATAATTCATACAAACCACTTGGGAAGGAAATTTTCTTTTAGAAAATCTTTTTTTTGTGAAACCTGCTGGAAAATCGCTTTCTCAAATCTTAATGACTACACCAAAAACTGTTCTCCGACGACGGGCAGTCACAACATTTCTAATGACTCCACGGTTTAACTATTCCGTCCTGAAATTAGGTTCATTTTTTTTAACCACCGTACACCCTCGGTGGGAATCGTAAAATTCGACCTACGTGTTATCGGCCGTGTAAATCGGAAGGTGTTTTCAAAACACAAATCAGCACAATAAAAAAGCGTCACCCATCATTAGTAAAAATGGGCGCCTTTTTTAAAACGCTAATGACCAGCTTCGGTTTTATTTCGCGTTGAGACATTGGCTCCGGTGTAAACGTCGTTAGAAGCGTGCCGAGGGAAGTGCATAAATCGTAACTTCTAATCGGTTTCCTTCCAGTGTATCTCTCTCTCTCGTATCCATTAAACGTATCCTTCGAGCTCGGTTTGAAGTGTGCTCAATCGTCTCATTTTCCGGGTTCGGACCTTCAGCTGACCATTTCCCGCTTCCCTAATGTGGTTAACCCCTTTTTTTGTTTTATTTGCTCAACCACCCTATCACTCTCTCTCTCTCTTTCTATTTTTTCCAGTCACCGAGCTACCGTGGTAAGATTATGGCAACATGAAACCTTTCCGTATCGTTCGGAAAGCAAAATGGGTTAACGCAACCGGAGCGAAAAGCTAAGCTTCCCGCACCATTCTGGTCATTCCGGACTGACCCGTCGTCGCTCGGTCGGTGGGTCGGCACGTGCCCTAGTGTGCGTATGGAGCCACTGGATGGTGCGGCACGTTCGGACACGTTCGTTGGATTATATTTTACTTTTATTCCCTCACTTAATTAATAATGATTGTCATCTTTTGCAGTAATTAAAGAAAACCCGTAACAGGGAACCGGATTCGTCCGCAGGACGGGGCGGGTCCAGCGCCCGGAAGATGATGAGAATGTACAGCCTGCGCTCGGTGGGGCTGGGCGGAATCATCCGTGTGTCTTCGGGGGCTGCGGTGGATGGAACGTGGAACTGGAGAATCACGAGAAAGGCCACCGGGGACATTAAGATGTCAGATGAATTCAAAGTTATCAGTGCATGCGGTGGGAGGCCAGGAAGGAAGCCCGCTGAGACACACGTCTCGAGTTTGTTGTTTCCGCTTCCACTTCCACTTTCCCCGCAATGCCGGTCGAAGTATCGGCCCGTGGAAACCCACCAAACCCACCGTGCCCTTCGATTGTCAGTCAAAGTTTGTGCGACGGAAGATGCTCACACCGAGCATATCTTGGCCTCACCGGTGGATAAAAAGTTAATGTTGGCTATTTTTATCTGGCAGGTCGAATCTGGGGTCCTCCCGAAAATGGCGCCACCAACGGCAGACTGCCAACGGAACTGATGAATGTGTTCACCGATTGCGCAAAAATCCCGTTCCACACGGCAGCACGGAGCGATCCCTCGCTCGAGGGCTGGACATTTTGCTCAAAACGGATCATCTCCGGGGAGTTTTTGAGAAAAGTTTATTGGTGTCGCCGGTGCTACGCCGGCGAAATGGGAGACACTTCCCACGCCAAACCACCTCACCCCTCGATGCCGAGTGATAGATGATACCGGGTAAATGATATCTCATCGTTTATCGCGGCGCCCGCAAAATGACCAGACCGCCACGCGGTTGCGTTAGCCCCAGAGGCTTCGTTCCCGGAATCCCGACCGACCGAATGTCACCGTCGATCTGTTTTAATCTGTCGGTTTGTCATAATTCCGTTTTTGGCAGCACAGGAAGCAGTGGAAAAATGGCCACTTGAAAGTGGTTTTTTGGGTACGGTGGGAAAACCGAGGGCTGTTGCATTCCGTCGGAAACGATCCGTATTCGTCAACGATGCTCTTGTCCCTCTGTGTGTGTTTATGTGTGAGTTTCGTCCGGGAAGCAAAATGTTGAGTGTAGAGGGAACATTTTTAATTAAACCGAGGTGCCCATTAGGCAAGCATTCGGCGCACGGAAATGAAAAATGAATATAAACTGCGGCAACAAAGAGAAAAACGTAAATGGCACAGGTCAGGGTTGGCAAACTTACACCTCGGGCGATAGGGAATTAAGACATTGAATTTGAATGGTTGGAGATTTTCGATTGGAATACAAAATAATTGGTTATTTTAATTATCTTTACTATTGGTGGGTTTAAATCAATTTTCTGGGATATTGAGGTGAAGCTATAATATTGAAAAAATCATGTTAGATACTTATTTAAAAATTTAAAAGACCGTAACAGATCCGTTTTGCACGATAACAATGATAACGATATCTCATTACTAATGATTTTATTTTTATTAAACATAGTTTGGTCTCTATGTCAGTAAAAACCATTCTATGAGTTTAGTAGTTCAATATGTTGTTAGTGTTGTACATGTAGTTTTTTTTATAAATCCGTCTATTTTAGTTGAGCTATAACTCACTGACCAGAAGTCGAAAAAATAAGATTTGGACTGATTTAAAGGAAAGATAAAAGAAGCAATTGCAAAGAAAGAGAACGAAAGAGAAGAGAAGAGAAGGGAAATATTACAAAGAGACTATTAACAATGGAAAATGTGACAGTTGCAAACGAATGTTGTCATTATGCTTCTGCTTTACAAAATGATTGATTGTTGGTAGATTTTTGTTATGCTTTTGGGTATATTTTACAACCCTCACAATCGATAATTATTCATAAATCTTTCATGCACAATATACAGTACATTAAAAAGATTTCCTACTTTCAATAAATAACCTATATTACAGGTGCTACCGTCGAGATTGCCTCAAAGTATGCAAAATAGTGAAATTCGTACTGTCATTGGACTCGAAGCATATCAAATGCGTACATAACATTTACTCTCTCGCGAGCTGCACAGTATTTAGTGCCTACTACGCAAGGCATACGAAAAAATCAAAATGAATTTATCGAATGACCATCAAGTGGCAGGGCGAAACTTATTCGACAACCCTGAGCGGTAGTTAATTTTTATTCGAGTTGTTTTTCAAAATTTAGTGTCGTCTGCACTAATCCGTGCGCATCCCGTGCACACATCACATTGGCCCATTAGAGGGACGTGATCATTCATGTTTTTTTTCCCCTCTCACCTTTTGGCAACGTGACGGTCACCCGTGCCTGGCGTCGGTTGGGTGCTCTAGGAGTTCATTATTTATTTTCTGCGCGCTCTAGTGCCCCGGTAGAAACATAATTTCCGTTTCATTTTACGATTCGTGCACGCTAAAACTTCACGTACGGCCACGTGTGGTGGTGTTGGAGTCAATTTCGAACGATCCGTGCACACGCTCAGAATTTCTCACTCTTTCCATCTCTCTCGATGTCTATTAACCCATTTATGATGTATGTAGTGTTGATTTTTACTACCATTTCCGGTTGAAATTTTCCTCTTTTTTCCGGGCACGGTGAATGCCGGCCCGAACCGAACCCATGCCTGAAATTGATGCAGTGCAGCAGTGAGCGTTCTAAACGGATTTCGAACCTTTTTTTTACTTGCCCGTGAAGAGCACGTATTGTGTGAAGCCGGCGGTGAATCCGGTCAAAGGATACTAGATCCCACATCGACGGGTTTCTTCAGCGTAACCTTCGTGTAATCCAATTTATGGATTTCGCGCGCATGCTGTGTGCGAAAGGGAAAGAGGCCAATCATGCGGAATTAACGTCATAAATGTTTATTAGTGATCAGCAAAGAAAGAGGAGACAAGCAATTGCTTCCATACTGGATGCTTGCACGCTTTAACACCTGCCCATTTCGGGTTTTACTGTCCGTAAGGGGATAGGAAAAAAAGATGGGAAACTATAGAACTGCCATAGACGTTGAGTTTCGAGCTTGATCAAAAAGATCTAAGATGGCGGGTCAAAAAGCAGCACCAAAATCTCGAACGCCATCCGCTTTCCAATTCCGGTTCGGTAATTAATACCCCACCAAGAGTGAGCTCAATTGCCTACCGGTCGGTCGGTTGGTCGTTCGGTGGTGCGATCACCGGGCCACGTGATAGCCACGTGTAAAAGAGGTAATTTATGGTCGCTCGGTGCAAACCCGAAACTTGAGCGTGGCGTGGGCAAAAAAAAGAAGAGTAGAAACAAAAAAACTACAACCCCCCAAATGAAGGTAATGGGTAAAATTTGGCAAATTTAAAGCGAAAACTTTGTCGCACCCCCCCCCCCCACACACACACACACACTCACACACACACACACACGCACACAACTCTTGCTTACCGTAGCTTCCGTGTCGTCTTCCGCTTTTTCCAGTGGCCTTGCGGCCGCGACATGAGGACGTGAAGTTTTCCAGCGTAAATTTATCACTTTTAATGTGACACCGGCCGCTGCCGCCTCCATTCGTGCGATATACGCTTAGGTGCTGCCCTTGCGGGGCCCGTACTTGCTTGCCGGTCCTGGCCACTATCAGCACGACACACCGTGACGACAATCACGGTGGTTGCCTAAACGTTGTGCCGACCGATTGTGTCTTCCGGCGCGCGGGGCAAAGGTCTTTTACTTTGTCAAGTCGCGTCGAGTTTCGAGCATTCGTTTCGATGTTTCGCTCCGTCGGTTTGAACGGAACCATCGCTACGGTAACACGCGCGGCGCAAGTGAGAGAAAAGGGGATAAAAGGGTAAAAGGTTGAAATGGGTGGCCGGTGTCGGAAAAGCATAAAAATGTTGCGTCTTCCTTCTCTTCCCTTCCACCAAAAATACGACGACACTCGGTGCGATAATTAAAATTAATTTTATGGAATGTTTCTTACATCCTTTCCGGTAAAACCCGTGAAAGCCCCCACCGCGGGTAAGGAACCGTGAATGGTTGAAAGTGCATTCGGTGGTGCATCCTGTGGCGTTACCGCACTACATTTCAACGCGCGCCTCCGCTTAATGGCTCGACCTCGACCCGTTCTTCCCGTATATTTCCGATAGGTGCCGGATGCAGCAACCGATGCAACCCGGTTTGTGTGCGTCTCGGTCGTCTTCGCACCTTTCCTTGCACCACCTCTCTTCAATTCATTAGCTTTTCGTTCCGTGCGGTTCCGTTCGTACAATTCCTTTGCTGCGACTGTATCGTTCGTACGAAATGCAGACTCTGGCTCTGTACGAAAAATACCTGCTAATGGTGGTCAAAATCCGTTCGGTGGAAATGTGAATAGTGCGAAAATTCGTTACTTCTACTCGCTTGATGTGTTACTCCGAGGCGGTTAGTTTGTTGCTTCTCGCTCGGTTCGGTTGGATTGTAACAGGAGCGCTTTGGATTGGAACTATGAGGAACGATGAAGAATTGCTCATGCCACGGGCTGGAAGAAGATGTTCCGGGTGCCTTTCGCGGTAGTGATGTTACTAACTTCTCTTTAAAATTTCTTGGAATACCTATTTTGAACAATTTTATTCTATTTATTTTTCATCGTGGCAGTTCCTGTACTATCTGTTTGCCGAAAACTGCTGTATGTTGACGATTTGAAATTATATTTGCTTACTTTGTAGGCGTAAATCTGTTAAACGAGTACATTTACTGCGAAACTTTTTGTAAATTTCTTTGCACTTACAAGGATGCTTCGTTCATCTGAAAATTTTGTTATTGAATAGAGATGCCATAAAACAACGATTTATGGAGTCTTACTAATGGTTCGTATCTTTAGTTCTTCTTATACGTATTTCGACTATAATAGACCCCTTGGCTTCCTTAAAACAGTACTTTTATATCTATTCAATCTACCCGCAATGGTAACGTATGTTTAATTTGTTTAGTAATATTAAGTTTTAGTTGCTGCTGTTTTACAAGCTCGGTTAGAAGCCATGCTCTTCAGATATCATGATAAGCAATGTTAAACCAATGAATAACGAATTTGTTGATTGTTGGATCATGTTTAGATTTAAAAGGACACGAACACCAACGCATTTGTATAGGAAAGATAACAGCGAATCAGTCCAAAGGCGATTTTATACATGTGCTCTGTCATAGTTTGCTTTGATCTCCGGAACTTCCTACTATCCTTTTGGTTTTTCTAGGCGTAATAGAGGCTTGCGACTGCTCTCGACACTGATTTACTCCATCACAGCTGGCTAATCAGTTCTAACTAGAGCGAGATTGCAAAGATGGTATTGATTGCAAAAATACTGATCGAGGAGTATGAAAAACTGCCGTCGCCATTGTCGGCTCGCCCTTGTCTGTTCTATAAAACAATGTATCAATCTATTAAAAAGTGGATTGTTATGGTTAATATTTCAGTGCAAACTAGCAGATAAAAGCGATTTACATCGCAAAAAAAAAGTGTCAGTTAAATGTCGGCCAATCTTGTACTGTTGGGCAAATGAACATTTTTTTTTCATGCAATCATGCTTTCTTAAAAAAAACTTACACATATTTGAAAGTGAATAAATAGTTTAATCACTTGACAGCAGTTCACGTATCGTATTTATGTGAATATCTCCCAGCAACATTCTTACTTTGAAATCGCTTTGAAATTTGTTTTTTCCCAATGAATTTCACTCTTATAAATTACTTGTTGTTAGTACAAGGAGAAATGTTAAGTTTAAACGAATTAAATATGATTTTGAGGTTAGAAGTTTCTTTATGCTTCTTGTTACTTGAATGGTTGCAAAGAATGGTGGTTTTTTGCGTTTTGTTTAAAATTTATATTCAATTTTCATACTCTTAAAGCTGTGACTCGTCGTGTTGTGAATTGAAAGTGACAGACCTGGAAAAATTAGTCATTAAAATTCGCATAAGAACCCCTTTTTGTTCCGCCACCGACTAGCCTTGGAAGCAACCGTCAATACCGACAGGAGAGTCTCAGAAAAACTCACCTACACGCTCTAACGCAGAAACAAAAGAAATAAAAAAACTTACACACCGAAGCTGTGGGAAAAAGTTTGCTGGCGAAAATGGTAAAAGTTTTTGCTTCCCGCTGCATATCACCCTCGCAGAACGTGAGAATGCAGTTTTCGGCATGGTTGGTTCGCGAAGAAGTTGTCCCTCCGTTCCTCCGCGTATTTTTTTTAAAGACGATCCTGGGAATAACCGTGCCATGACGATAGCGAATGGGGAAGGGAGAGCGGAGGGAAGTGTATACTCTAATTGAAATCCAATCAATCCGTTCAATTCAATCTGCCCGAGTGCGTCCAGCGAGGCTAGTGGGGCAGAAGCACGTTAATCAGTGCATACTCGATGCGAGAAATTGCATTCCGACGGCTCTCGAGTTAAACGACGCTTCAGGATGTCCGCTGCGACGATAATCGTCGTAATCGCATGAAACACACTCGAATTCAATCTTGTGGATCAAATAGACTGTGATCGTGTGTGTGTGTGTATGTGTGTGTGTTTGTTGTGTATGCGTCGCCACATGAATATGATATGCGTGCGGTCGGAGCCGTTGCAATAATATCCAGGAGGGCTGCCGAATTTAAGTTTTCAAAAAAAGCTTCCCGAAATACTCCCCTCCTAAAAAAAAAAAAAAAATCCTGTGTACATGTGTGCGAGCCCCATCCCATCCCTATTGATTGATCCTTCCTCCCTGCTCATACCAATAGCGAGTTCCGAACCGCTGCGAAAAGCATCGGAACGAGTTCGGACGAACATAAGTATTTCCATTCATACAAACTTAATAAGAACCGGATCAAAGCTCCTCATATTTTGTGTTGAATTTGTACCTATGCCCGCACATCCGTAGGGGGACCGGGGAGTGGGAGAGAAGAGGCGAGAGAAGTTTATCACGATGGTATCGGTGTGGGGAAGGAAGTTTCTGTAGAGCAATTTTATGCATCATTCAAAGCGGGTTTATGGGGGGAGAAAACAGAGGGGAAAAACGAAAACGGAAATGCAAAAGCTGGAAATTGATGCACGGGAAACAAGCACATCAAGTCGGTTTCGGTTGAGGGTGCAGGGGGAGGATGGATCGGGGGAGGTGCAGGGTGCAGGGTGCAGGGAACCAAAATATTCTAACACAAACGCTACGAACTAAAACGGCTGCAACACAAACCAACCACAAGCACCCACGTGAAGCGAACGTGCAAGGCCGCCATACCTTTATCATTCCTGTCTCGTTCGTTTTTCATTTGCTTTCCACCTATACTTATAAAGACACACACACACACACATACACACATAGCCACCATTATCATCGGCATCATCATCATCGTCATTGGAGATCGACACTCACATATACACACACACACACATACACTTGCCCATGCATAGTTCACCGGAAGGAGCACAAATTTCCGGGTTTGCCTGAGGTTTGTTCCGGCATCACGTTTGCATATATGCAGGTTGTGCCCGGCCCGGTTCGGCAAGCGAGAACTTGCCGCATACGAAAACACGGGGGGATGGGCGCAAAGCAAGGGAAGGGGGAAACTCCCAGCACGCCACCCACCGTGCGCATTCACTCTTTTCGAGGAGCTTTTCAATCGACCGAGTAAAGGTTCGCCTGCAAGTATTCATAGGAGCCTTTTGAAAAGCCGAAGCCCCACCGGCCCGGGGTTGCGGTTCCAGGTAGATTCTGCTTCCGGATTCTCCCCGTTCCCACTCCCCGACCGCACATCCTTCGGTTCGATTGACCACCGTGTGTGGCATGTGTGTATGTGTGTGTGATAGAGAGAAGGAGAGTGCGCAAGCAGGAAAGCGCTTTGAAATTGTCCCTGCCCGCCTCTCGCACCAATCTGACCACACTCGGCAGAGCAGCAGCAGCACTCCAAAGGGAAACCAGGTGGGTGAAGCTTTTAAGTTCGGTTCGGTTGTTTTGTTACGTGGAACATCACCAAATTCTATAAGACGATTAGACTGGACCCGGTCCACACATGACCTACCCCTCGGTAGAGCCCGCAAGAACCCAGTCTCCTTCCCCTCTCCATCTCCGCACGCATACTAAGTTCGGGTGAAAGTTTTCAGTTGCATTGCAAGTTGCAAGCAAATTACCCAGCCTCCTTTGCTCCCGTTTTGCATTTGTGTAATTGGGTCTACTCGTCTCGCGTTCGTCCGTCCGCCCGTTCGTCTAGTTTGCCCGGTGCGAATGATCTAGGAAGGGGTGAGGGGAAGCTGGAGTACTAGCAGCCCAGTATTTTGCTTATTGATAGGTTCAGTGTTTTTTTACGCTCGTTTTGCTGGCGATGGATAAAATATTCCTGGCCGCATTGATGTTCGAACTTCGCATAGCCATTGAAAATCAACCGAACCAGTAGGAGCCTGGAGATTCGGGCATGATTGGACTTAATTTACCGGAAAAGGCAGGAAGATTTACATCCATCATCCAGCAGTTCGGGCTGGTATCTGGTGCAGTTAATAATGTGTTCTTTTTGTTTAGTACTATATCGCTCCCTTTCCTTCTTTGCAGATCTCGAGTAATCCAAATGTTTGCAGACGATAAAGGTAGCCTACTTGGATCGCTACGATTTTAGTCGGTTTCGGGTGCCGATGCTGCTGATGCTGCTCCCACCGCCGCAGCAATACAGCAGTTTAGAGTAAACAGAAGATAAAAAGATAAAGGTAATTAAACGTTCCCATAATCTCCGGAACCCGAGAGTGCGTCTGGCTATAAAAGGAACGAGCACGTAGTGCGTCCATTTACTATCTGATCACTTGTAACTGAATTTTGGAATGATTATGTGAGCTTCTTCGGAGTGTCTTTGTGCATGTGTGTGTGTGTGTGTGGGTGTTCTTAAACATACCGCAACAATTCCGTCCTCGAGCGTGTCGGTTCCGGTTGAAAAGGTGGACATCACATAGTGAAGTGCTTGCATCGTGGAGATTATTCAATGCCGCATTCGTTGACACCGCCGAGAAGTAAGTACACTGTGCTGCTGCGATGAAACCAGCCTGGGAAAGAAACTGAACGAAGCAAGCGGCGTCTTCGATACGGCGCTGTACGTCGTCTTCGTCACAATTAATCAGTCATAATTGATAACGTCTACCGCACGGTGTCTCCGTCATGCTGTTTCCCTCTGGTGTGCGATGGTAACGACGCGATTGGATGCTCTGTGTGTAAGTTCGCAGTTGCCGCTGGCTAGCTTCGGCGCTGGTAATAAATGCTAGATCAGACGGCATTTCAACACCCATATCAAACGGATGCTGCAGTGATTTCAGTGTGTTTCGTGGTTCCGAGTGTATCAAAGGCCCGCTGTGGGCGCGTTTCTTTAGCCGCACCATGCATGGAAAATGTAATGTTCCGGTTTCGAACGTATTGTGCGTGCTGATGGGCATTATACACACTGACTGTGTGCCGTGGGGAGTCACCAACACCGTCGTCGCTAATCGTTTATTGAATCTCTCGTCATACGCACAGTTTACATCACATCCGTCGAGGAAGACGTCGCCGCGGAGGAAGATTCGGCGAACGCGCCGACCAGAGCGAGAAACGCACCGACAGTGGAACGTGGCAGTGCCACCCAAACGCGCCCGATTCCGTCGATTGATTTGGCCATGACGTTGGGCAAGCAGCAGAACCCAAACGACGGTGCACTGCCGCTGACCGGTGGGGGTCCGGTGACCGATGGCGAGTGGCATCCGGTGCGAATGGCTTCAGGCGATGCTGACAATGGAGCGGGAAGAAACGGAACGACACAGCTGTATGCACGGTCGATTAACTCTTCGGCGCCGGCACCGGTTTCGATTGCCACCGGGACAACGATGGCATCGATGGCTCGCAAGTATATCGAAATGGGAATTTCCAAGGAGAATCGTTGTTTTGTGGCCAAGCTGTGCGTTACGGTGATAGGACACAGGCAGCTGGAACGAACACACACCGGAGAGGGTGTTGTAGGTTCAAGCTGGCAAATAAATTTGTACTAATTTGTTTCCGAAGTGGAACTAACGTGCTGAATGGAATGTTTGCGTATTTCATTCGAGTACTGGAATCTTCAGGTCCCGGTAGAAATAGTGCTAATGTGAAGCAAGATTATGTCAACTATTACTTGCGTGTAGCAGTGCAATGTGATTGAGATATCATCATGAGTAACGCCTGGACCGAGGATGTTATATTATTGTCCCATGTCGAGGTGTGCGAATTTGTAAAGCAAATGAGTATATCAATCTAAATGCGGGACATTTCGATTTCTCATCGCTTCGTCGCTTTCGTAGAGACGTTTGATGCTCCCGTTTATAATTTGTCAAATATTTAATAATACATTTTAATAGCTGCATTATCAAGCATGTTCAATATAATTATGACAGAATTTGAAATCCAAACACCACTTCATTATACCCGGAAAAGTATTCAAAGTCGCTGATGTACCACCCAATCTGAAAGTAGGACAGATAGGAAACCATGACTTTGAAATCTGTAAGATTAAATTTGTATAGAACCAACATTACCATATTATTACAACATATTATCAATATGTCCATATCTTTAGTAACAAAATGATTAGAAAATTAGTAAACCAGTGACAAAAAATAAAAAAAAATTTAAATCATTATGAGCACTATTGTAATAATTATTGTAGTATTTTATGCATTTTGCTGTCCTTGCTGTCTTATCATTCAGGCCAAATAGTATCAAGAAATTACTTATGAAAATCGGGCTCGATTAATCACTACTGCTCATAGGCAACCTGCTCTTTTTCTATAAAATTATTGATATTATCGTGAGAGTGTGATATCGTTTTGAAAATTTCACTCATAAATGTTCAACAACATTTTTGTATCAGGTAATTGAAATGAAATGATGGAAATTTGCTTAAATATATGCTTTTGCAAATTGGATCCGCGTAGCTTTATTGTGCTACAAGTTTTTTTTAGCAGCACAAACCATTTTTTACATGCCATTGCCATCATTTATGTTCATTTTTAAATGAGAAATATCTAATTGTTGTTTGTATGTTTGCAATTGTATTTTCTCATAAGATTTATGTGTCCGTAGAAATTTTGTATGATATTTTATAGTGTTTATAAAAAAAAGTTTATGCGTATTCAATGTTATATTGAACCACGAGGAAAGTAAACCAACATCACATTTACCAAAGAGTCCATAGATAGAATTGAGTAATACGTGTCAAAGGGAAATGCCCATCGCTGATACCCACATGGCCATGATTTGCACATATTTTCTATATAACAGACCTCGTTGTTTCATGTGTTAGAATAAAAATACCAGCGTCTTGAACTCATACGTTTATACAAAAGTGATATGGAAGGGTTTTGGATTTGATCCTCTTTGAGGCCGGTTTTTTTGGGTGTAATGAAGCGGTTTACAGTATAAAAACTCTGATAGATATTGCATTGCATAATCTTCATGTTTCTCGTAAGTGATTTAAAAAAAAACATACGAAACGATAGGGTTCATAAGTTGTTGTTTAGTCACTGTACATGAGAGGATACCGTCAAATGCAAATTTTCGAACTAGAACATTTTGTTCTACGCCTCGCTAATGTTGCGTCATTTAATTGTATGGGGAAAAAACGACTGAACAATAGACTAAAGAACCGGAAGTGTAGCACAGCTGCGCCGTGTTGAAATAGGCGGCCGCATGGCGTGGAGGTCACGAACTTCAGCACCACCACGCAAGGCAGCAACGTTTTCTCGAGCAAACGAAATTGTTTAGATGAAATCGAGCATGTTATATTTCACACTCACCTTCCCGTCCCGTTTCAGATGTCCGGCACTGGAGCGCAACTGGCCCATCACGTCGCAGCCGTTGGCATTGCTGATCGTGTTCGGGTTCCTGTGGGCCATCGCGTACACCGTCCTGCCGGCCGAACTGGCCCACCCGACCGGTGGGTTGATGCGAATCGTGTTCCTATTCGTCGGTGCGCAGGCCTGTGGCATTCTCGTCTCGCTGACCGGGCTGCCGGACATGCTCGGGATGCTGTTCTGGGGCGTCCTGTACGCCAACGTCGGCTGGGCGGACTTTGGCGGATACGAGCGGCTGGAGGTGTTTCTGCGCGAGATGGCCCTCGTCAACATAATGCTGCTGGCCGGGCTCGGTCTGGACTACGCTGCCCTCCGGACTCTGTTTCGCTTCATCATGCAGCTCACCCTGGTGCCGACCGTGGCCGAGGTTGCCGCCGTCGCCGTCCTCTCGCACTACCTGCTCAATCTGCCATGGCTGTGGGGTGTTTTGCTTGGGTAAGTTACCGTTTGGCCGTGCGAACCGTCGGGCCATCTCGTCGTCGTTGTTGTTGTTGTTGTTGACGCCATAAGGGAGAAAGCTCGCCGATGGGGCGAAGGGACGACGGAACGAAGGGATTAAATCCTTTAATTTGGTTTTAAACGTGCCACCGCGATTGCGAAGGCTAAACGGAAAGCAACACGAAGCGTTTCGCGGCATGGGAAAGGCCATGGGAAAGCACAACGCCACCGGCTAATGGAAGTTGCATTCCACTAAAAGCCACATAAAAGAACTTCCCACAATGGTCCTTCTTCGAAAGTGTGCGGCGCAGGGCTTTGCATCTGCCACGATGTGGCTGATGGTGGCGGCGGTGGTGGTGGTGGTGGTGGTGGTGGTGGAAGTCCGCCCGGTTCCATTCTAGGACCCGTCGTGCTCAGGTTTTTGTTCCATTTCAGCCATACCGCCGGAAGCGAACCGGCACCATCGAAAGGGGGCAGCCTTTCCGCGAAGCATACACACACACACACACACACACGCTCTAGAGGTTGGGGCAAATGGTGGTTCTGGAACAAACTGAGCGCGATGGGGAAAGTAATTGTAAGAAAAGAATATTCTAACCCATGGAAATGGGTTCCCGATGTAATGGGGTGTGGGTGCTCTAAAGCATTCGTGAAACAACCCACCCCATTCCTGCACCCCCCCTCCCCCCTCCCCTCCTCTCCTAACACCTCCCCAGCTCCGGGAAGATGAAAGTAATGCATTATAGCCGAATAAAAAAATTAAATAAAAAACACAAGCAGAAATCACTCACACTGCATAACGCGTGCTGAGCGAAAAGCTTGAAGCTTGGTGATGCAAGAAAAATTGAAAATGTTTAACGGGAAAATGAACGAATAACCGTACAATGAACAAAAAAAAATTGCTCCGGTTACGGTTCATTATTACGCCACTGTGCACCGTGGAGTCCTGCAATGGGTTGCGGCATTTGCTTGCTGCGGCCCAGTGGTGTTTCCACAAGAGAGAAAGATCCAATGTTTTCTCCGGTTGGAATATCGTTTTTCGTACATAAAAAGATTTTGTTTGTATTTTTGTTTTTCGCTTATATTTTATACACTTGCTTGAAATAGAAGGTGGGTAAATGTAAGTGGGTGATTTTTGGCGAAATTTAATATTGATACGTGTTTTGATTCCATTCGTAACGATCTATCTTTCATTTCATTGATCAAAAATAAAAATCTTTTCAGATAAATTGATCAAAAGCCAAAAAATTCTGCATGTGAATTTTCGCATATTTCGTTGTAAAGAGTAAAAAAGGGGATGAGTGTGATACTCATTTGGGATGTGATGCCTCAAAGATTATTAGGTGCATGGCGTTTAATTTTTTGAACTACAAATTACGAACACGATAGATGTATTAACAACCAACACATTTTTAACATAACTGCCACTGAGCTGTTGGAACAAATGTTAAAGTCTACTTGATGCATATTGGTTAGGGTTTTCATTGAAGATTCTCTTGATACACATTGTATATTAAAAATTATTTTCATAACCATTAAATTTGCTGAAAAATGTTCTTCTATTTAAGCTCGCCTTGGGTTTACATTTTTAACATGTCCTTATGTCTTAAATATCCAACCATGTATGCTATCTAAAGCGTAGTCATAGCAGGACATTTGAAAACATATTTAATTTTTTATTGTTTTAAGGCATTTGAAGCACACAGTCCCTTAAATCAAATTAAATATAATCGTTCAAAACGCGATTTAATACAACACTGTAACACTGGCACGCAGAAAAGCGGTACCCATTGACCCAATGCAACGTTCACGTCGTTGATGGAAATCAATTCCATTCCACTCGATAAAAGA
The DNA here is from genome assembly GCA_000473445.2 of Anopheles farauti. Classification (NCBI taxonomy): domain Eukaryota; kingdom Metazoa; phylum Arthropoda; class Insecta; order Diptera; family Culicidae; genus Anopheles; species Anopheles farauti. Next base: position 5,101,811 of record KI915049.1, on the reverse strand, counting down.
GCGAAAAAGCACACACAGAAGGGAGAGAGAGAGAGAGAGAAACAGAAAGTGAAAAAACAAACCAAAATCTCGAAACCTCAAGCGGCCGTCATTTGCAGCACAGCATCCCAAGCTGGCTTCCTTTCCGCCCGTGAATTGTCTCGCAGGTGGTGGTGGTTTTCGTTCTGATGGAATCGTTCTTTGTCGTCCTTTGCTTCCATGGTGCTCCTTTGATGGAGTGTGCCGTGTGCCTTTCTGCGAAGGCGTTCGCTACGGTATGGTAGGTGGTGATAACTATCTTAAGCCACCGAATCATGGCCATTTTTTAATGGTTTTACACCAACGAAAGCATCGCGACCCAAGGAAGTAGAGTGCAATTTTCTGTGACCCGAAAACCATGCTGTTGCATGCGGCGGCGGCGGCGGTGGCGACTGTAAGGAAAGATTATTTTACCACATGAAATCGCATGACTGGGAAATGGGGAAGGAGAGAAAAAATGCAGTGCGAGAGAGCGAGAGACACAGTCGTCTTGGGAGCGATAAAAATGCGCTGAAATTTTAAATTTTCTTCCCTGCACGCCTCCCCTGCCCCCACCTGTGGCAGCCTGGTCGAAACGGCCATCTCGCCTAACGTCGTCGTTACCGTGCTGCTGCGCCTGAGGGAGGAACGACTCGGGCTGAATAAAGGAATTCACACATTAATCATCGCCATGACAAGCTGTAATGATGTTCTGGCAATTTTCCTGTTCGGTGTCATTCTGGGTGTGATATTTTCCACCGGTAAGCGTCGTCGCGTGTTCCCTTCCATCGCCCTTCCCACTCACCATCGCAATTGCATTCATCTGTCCTCACCAGGCGATCTCACCAGCCAGATCCTGCAGGGACCGATCGGTATCGTAATTGGGCTCGTCTACGGCAGCCTGTGCGGTCTAGCGCTACTCTACGTGCCTTCCTATCACGCGGTAAGCAGTCAGCGGCCTGTCACGGCACGCCACGGTTGATGTTAAAATTTTAATTACACACACACTCACTCTCTCTCTCTATCTCCACCCCACAGAAATATACGAACGGGTTGCGGTTTACGATGGCGACCCTGGCCGGTACGCTGTCGGTGGTGGGAAGCAAATGGGTCGGCTACCCATCGGCCGGTGCACTCGGGTGCATCGTGACCGCGTTCGTGGCTGGCACGGGATGGCGCAAACGGCCCCCGACCGAGTGCAACGAAGTGAGCATGTACCTGGATCTGCTGTGGAAGTTCCTAAAGCCCGTGTCCTTCTCGCTGATCGGGAAGGAGGTAAACTTTTCGGTGCTGGAAGGCGATACGGTCCTGTACGGTGTTATCACGCTGCTGGTGGCCGTTTCGGTAGGTGCTGGAGGCTCCTGATTCGTGGCACCGACTGCGCTGAATCGTTTATCATTTGGGACTTTTCTTGCAGCTACGATTGATTTTCTCCTACCTTTCCACGATGGGCAGCGAGCTGAGCTGGAAGGAGAAGGCGTACGTCACGCTGTCCGGCTTTCCGAAGGCAACCGTGCAAGCGGCCCTGGGTCCGGCCGCCCTCGATCTCGCCCGAACTTTGAATGCCACGGACGAGTATGCGCGAGCCCAAACCGTGCTGATCGTGACGGTGCTGGCGATCATTCTAACCGCCCCGCTTGGTGCGTTGCTCATGATTAAACTGGCACCACGCTGGCTGAAACGAACGGCGGACGAACGGAACGTTGACCAGTACAGTTGATTGATGAAGTGATGATGCCGAAACGTACCCGCGATACCGTGCGATAAAGTGGGAAATTGTACTTAAGGAGTGGTGTGTGGTAGGTGGGACATGGCTGTTACGGAATCTTAATGCAACAGAAGATGACTTAAGTAAAGTACGGGTGTTATTTTGTGTGCGTGTGTGTTTTACATTTTGTTCTAGTAAATAAATGGAGCCCATCGTTAAGATGTTTTAGTGCAATTAACGCTGGACAAATTGTTTTATGTTTTAAGCACAAAGTATATGCTATATTTTTGTTTTCTATTTTCCTACTAACAATACGAGCTATCTCATACATCGTGTTTGCTGGGGTGTTACACGATAATTGCTTAACTTTTGCTTTCCGAGTGTCCTCTCGTGGATTCGTGCCTTTCGGCAGGTGAGGGAAAGCAATGTGCTAGGCGCGGTATTTAATTTATTTATTTTTATTTTAAATATAAAGTCACCGAAAGGAACAAGCTAATTTTGGAACATTTTAAGTGCGTTAAGTTCCTCCAAATGAAAAAAAAAGTTAGGAAAAAGATTTGTGCAAATGTTACGTTGACCGATTTGGAAAGAACAGTAGAAATCATAGTAGGCAAGATTTATAATAGACAGTGCAATGCCTGCCTATCGTTTTTTCTTTGACGGCTGTTATTGAACTATTGAACATAAGGGTTAAATAATTTAACCCTTACGTGTTATATTGTTGATTAATTTGTGGTTGCATTCTATAATTTAAAAACAACTTTTTAAAACAAGGTTTGGAGTATCGTATGGAGAAAAATGTCAGCAAGCTGCGTTCTCGTCCCAAAAGCTACGATCTCGCTATGTTTGATGGTGAATTGAGTTTTCACCCCGGAGTGTTTTTTTTTACTACCATTGAAGGGTGCAATAAAATGCTCACCGCGCAATAGAATGCATAATTTCCTACCGCAGTGGAAATGATTTGAATTTTTCCTGCTGCAAACTATAAAACTATAAATCAATGTGAAAATTCCTGCGACTGCAAGTTGGCCACGGGCGTAGGTAAGTTTCCGCATGAAAACCGGAACCACTCGGCTGCGGCAAGTTTTGCGCGGTCGTCGTCACCGTCACCGTCGTCGTCGTCGTCGTCGTCGGCGACGGTTTGCACTCATGCGGATGATAGCCGCTGGCCTCCGCAAGGCAAATCAGAGCTTAAACTCACCACAATCGGCTTGCGTTTGCGCGCCGACCGAACCGTTATGACCCTCCCGGAAAGTTTGGGACGCAAAGTTTTCTCGCTCTTTTTGGTGCTGATGATGTGTGTGGCGTTTTTTTTTCCTGTTGGTTTACTTGCCTGGCCACCTTACTCTTGGTTGGTCCCTTAAAATCTCGACCAATCTCGACCGTTCGTTTTTGGGGCAGTCCGTTCAATCGGGCATGCTTTAAGAATGTGCAAACACACACACACATTCACCGACGAGGCACACTCACCGATTTCGTCGCTTTTCGTCGCCAACGGTTATAAAACTGTGAAATTCGCGTTTGGACCGCGCGATTTCATATCTTTGAATGGCGTTAGGTGAAGTGAGTGTCACTGGCGTGGAAGCAAATCCCGGTCAAACTTTTCCGAAACATGGCAAATCGTTAAATGCTTTAGTGCTGGCGCATTTCTTTTTTTTACTGATTTTTTTTTCTTTCGCTGGTGCATTAGATGTGTACGGGAAGTTTTTAAAAAACGAGCTCAAGAAAAGTGCCACAGTACTTTAGGCGAAAACGGGGAAGAATGGTTTTGGTTCTCTTTTTCCATTTTACACAAGCAGTGTCGCTTTTTGAATAACAGTTTAAAGTTTTTATGTTGTTTTTTTTCTGTGTCGTAGTTGTGTACAATATCAACTTATAACAATATTGTGCTTTAATGCATGGAAAAGCATTGTAGAGTGATTGCTTAGCAGTGCAAATAATTTAAAAGTTACTTTTCTAGCAGATTTTCTTTGTGTGTGCATGATTTAGTTTTAACAGTTTTTTCTCAAATAAATAATAGTGGATGCTGTAAGGAGCAATTTGTTCGAGCGTGCTATGTTTCATTTCAAGCTTTTCTGTTCATTTAAATTTAACAATTTTGACCCCAAATAAAGAAACGTGGATAGCGTAAGGATAGTTTTGAACAATTTGTTCGAACGAACTATGATTCATTTCAAGCTTTTTCTGTTCATTTTTTCATTTGATTGCTTTTGAAATCAACGTTTAACATGTTAGGTCAAAGACTTTGGTTTAATCGTTTTACTTATTGCAGAAAAGAAATAAAAAAAACTGTGCGAAACATTCAGAATATACATCTGCTAATCCGCTGTTGAAATTCAATGGAAAATAAATTTGGCCATTTTGAATTTTATGTAACTTCGTGGCAAATTGTAAAAAATTCGTTTGTTCACATGCTGTCACTTCATGTTTTAATTTTTAATTATAAAAAGGTTGATCGAGTTTTTTTTCTGAATTTGATTTTGTTTTTGAAAATGTGTATTGAATACAGTTTTATCATTGATGATTTAATGAATATGATTTGTGTACTGTTGGTCAAATGTAGGTCACAAACCTGCGATATTCGTTCCAATACTCACCAAACCGTAATCAATAGTCAGATTGTATTGAGCATGGCGCATTACTGTGAGCATTATTCAATACAATCCGATTATTCCCTAACGGATTAAAGCGTTTCGTATGGATTGTGCGGAAACAATACTAAATCATTTCAGTGTTTTACTGTACTGAATATCATACAAGAGTGTAAAATATGAAAGATACAATCACGGCTGATTGTTTTGTTGCGTAAGTTTATCTTGCGTAATATTAATAACTTTTCAAAATACTTTCTCCGAAGCTTTCATTGATCCATAGATTGCTTGCATTTTTATTGTTTGCTTATTATGACTTGTGCTATTGCAAATTTAAAATAAAATGATGAGCTAACCTGGATTTTCTCTTCATACCAGAAGAATGTCTTTTTAAAAACGGCAGCCACGACTTTGATCGTTTCGCCAAATGGAAGAAAAACTATACCATTTTAAAATCTGTTTGAAACTTGTTTGTTTGATTCGTCTTGCATCTGGTAGTGAAAATTTTTTTTTGCTGTTTATGTTTTGTTATATATTTATGTTCATAGGATATTATGGATTCCTATGGGAATGCGATTAGTTAATAAATGTTGAGCTGATTCACTTTAATTCAATTTATATTGTTCAGTAATAATGTTTTGTTCCTCATGATTCTAAAGATAAACACTAACTACGAGTTGGAATAGTGCTGGGAAACAGATGGGAAAATTTAAAGAAATTTAGGCTTTTCAAGCAACAATTTTATACAGTATCTGTTACGGCAACTTTTTTTTTTTGTTTAAGATCGACTGTTCGAATACGATTGGACGTTTAGAACATCAGACTGTCAAGATCGTGCATGAAAATTTACAAACATCTCCAATCAAGGACGGTCTTGAATAACCATTCATATTTAAGCAGAATTAAACCGTTGATATATCTTCCGAAAATCTCAGAGCTCAAATCCAAGTCCAAAAGAGAACATATAAGTTATAAAAGAGAGGATATATTTAATGCAAAGCATTGTCTAAATGATTGATTGTTACATACTGGTTGATTTTCTCTGAAATATATATGACATGTGTTAATAGAGTTCAGTAAGTAAAATGTATGAATACTGATTTAAGGTAATAATAACAATCATAAAAAGTAATAATAATAATTTAGTGTCCACCAAGTGCTGAAAGCTCACGTCCATATTCATCTATATTTACAATAAATAAATACTAAAGGATAAGAAAATATTGTTCTAAACTGTTTGCCTGGAAACAAAATCCCCCTCTCTATCTCTATCTCTCTCTTTTTCTCTCTCTCACGCACACACACACACAATCTTCGGTCATCTTTCAATTTAACGATATAATGGCTAGAAAAGTCTTACATGTTTTGTATTGCATAAATAACCATCTGCAATGGTGTTGCAAGTGTAATGTATTTTTGTGCTTAACTAACCACAGAAACAACATAGCCCACATCATGCTTAGGGTCATTGACCACCAGTACACATAGGTGCGGTTATTAATTGTTTTTTTTTTATCTACTGGTTGGTTCGAATGATAAGAGCGAGTGGCCCGAAATGAGCCTGATAGCGGTGATCGAAAATTGGCCGCACGTGTCGCGGATAATGCAGATTAGATAAAGCAAAAACATTGTGTCCATGCATGATCTGATAAGAATATGCACAGACTCGGCCACGTACACATATGAGATGCTTGGTGAGAATCGCTTAGGGGCATCTTATCTTGAAAGACAACGGAGGAAGCTGACCTGCAAACCAAACAGATGGTCAAAAAGAGTTAAGGGAGGGAGAGTGAACAAAAAAGAAAGATTGCTACCCATTTTCCCACGCAGTCCGTTGGAATGGTCAAGAGATGATAAATAACAACGGTTTATTTCGTACCACTGAAACTCGCAGCTGAAACGGAATCCGGCGAACGTTTGGAGGGAGAGACGTTTGCCGTATCGCAGCATATGGCAGCACTCCCTGTGTCTCGCTTGCACTCCCTGCGCTCTCCCATGTGTAGTGTCTATCCGTGTGTCCTTTGCCGCATCCTTCGTGCGAGTATGGAACGGGCGGATGGGACATGCTCGGTGCAACCCAGCACTGAGCGGGAGAGATACAAATCCCAGACACATAAACTTTTGAACCAAATCCAATTTGCGGATATGCGAGAACAAGTTTTCCCATTCCCGCCCGATGCTTGGCCGATGTTCTGGCCACGAAGGACGCTGGACGTAGCCAAGGGGTTGAGCCACTCATAACGCACGCCGGACTGAATGGGGGGG